>APFE031658602.1:64030-115589 GCA_000404065.3 Pinus taeda | reverse complement strand
GTAAAGGAGGTTGCCCCCTCGAAGAGGATGAATTCTAAGGCGTTGATCTATCTTTTCTATCTTTTTCTTGAGCTGGTTTCATAACACAAACTATCCTACGAATCTGGTAGAGAACACAACAAACTGATGCACTTATCTTCATTTGAAATTTTAATGTCAACAGATAATAATTGACTTACCATAGTATTAAATGCGTTCAAATGCTCTGTCACCGAGTCTCCATCTTCCATCCTCAGTTTATACAGCTTTTTCCGTAGGAACAGTTTATTCACCATAGACTTAGATTCATATAAAGTCCCTAACTTGTCCCACAAAGCCTTTGTCGTAGCTTCCCCTGATACATTCAGCAATACTGAATCTGTGACACACAATCGTATTGTGCTTTTTGCCTTCCAATCCAACTTCTTCCATTCTTCATCGAACACTCTCATTGGTTTAGTACCCAGATCTTTCACGATCCACTGATATTTATCCACCAATAGATTCTCCATCTTGCTTTTCCACAACTCAAAACTATGACCATTAAATTTCTCAATCTCTATCTTTCCACTTCTCACCATCTTCTTTCACCACCAGAATCGATCCTGCAGATCTCCCATTGAAGGGTCTACCACAGGCCCAAGCGAAACCCCTCAACAACAAAGGTGTCCCCTTGAAGCCAAAACAGCTCTGATACCAAATGTAGGATTTAACCCCGTACAAAAATTACCTGCATACGAATTCTAAAACACGAAAAATAAACAATAGAGAGAGCATAACACATAAAACAAATATACACATATATTTTCCCCTGGATCCCAAAACTGGGACTACCATATTCATTTTTCATTATGTTCCTTCCAATGTTACGATACATATATATACATGCTGAGGCATCCAATACCATGGACCAAAAACCATCGCGCCCAAAACCACGTGTGAAAACCATGCACAAAACTATAGGTAGGTCCGCCCACCTAATATAGGGTCCAAAAAAAAAATCCCCACAGGTGCTGCCCCGGACCCCATAGAGGGGGGCTAACTGCCCCCCCTGTAACCCCACCGCTGTGTAATCAGCACAACAAAGGGGGGGCTTTGCGCCCCCTCTAACCCCCTGATTAACTAGGGGTGCTAGTCGTGGAAAGAATAAAACACAACCCAACATAACCCTAACGGGGCCCATAAACTCTTGGTGTTACATCTCCTCGGGTTAGGGTTTTGGTTGTTTAGGGTTTTCTCTTATTGTTCAATAATAAAGAGGCCCTTGAGCCTAATTGTAACTCAATTCAAAGGCCTGTAGCCGCCACATCCGTTCTTAGAGATAAGCTATCATCACCAAAGCTAGTCTCATTTCCATTATGTTTGTAAGCATATTTCATTATTTGATATTAATGAAAGGAAGTATTATTAATGTTGCATCTCTGTATTTATGGTTATATATGTAATTTGTTGCATTCCTGTTTAAATTCGGATTAGAGAAACAAGGCCAAAAACAAAGGAAAGGTCAGGATGGGTATGGGTCAGATACAAAAGTTTTCCAACAAGCTGAAGGTATAAGATAGCATCAACTTCAGGGGAAGTACAAGTGATTGAAAGTTTGGCTTCAAACTTTAAGGGAGAAGGGGTTGGCTTACAGTCTTCCATGTGAAAGTGGCGTAGAAGATCACAGACATACTTGGACTGAGAAAGGGAAATACCTTCTTTGGATTACAAGACTTGAAGGCCAAGAAAATAATGCAAGTGTCCTAAGTCTGCCATTTCAAACTACCTTTTAAAGAAATATTTCACATGGTTTATAAGGTTGGGATCACTACTAGTAAGGATAATATCATCAACATAAAGAACAAGAATGATATGAGACATACCTACATTCTTGGTGTAGACAGTATTGTCAGAATGACACCTAGAAAATCCAGTATCTAAAACAAACCTATCCATTTTGGCATACCAAGCAGGGAGGGGCTTGCTTGAGACCATTAAGGGATTTCTTAAGCTGACATACAATTCTAGAGTCTATTTGTATAAAGCCATGAGGTTGTTCCATATAGATTTCTTCATGCAAGTCCCCATGCAAGAAGGAGGATTTAACATCCATTTGATGGACTTTCCATTTGAAAGAGGTAGCAAGGGAAAGAACAAGGCGGATAGAGTTCATTTTGGCAACAGGGGAGAACGTTTTAGTGTAGTCAATACCTTCACATTGTGAAAAACCCTTAGCAACAAGAGAAACTTTATGTTTATCAACTTTTCCATCTAATCCAAACTTGTTTATGTAAACCCATTTTCATCTAACAAATTTTCGTCCCTTTGGAAGAGGAACAAGGTCCCATGTATCATTTTCCAATAATGAAAAGTATTCTTCATTCATAGTTTCATCCCAATCTGAATGGCCTGAAGCTTATGCAAAGGTATCGGGATCAAAATTCATTGAATCTTGAGCTAGTAGAGAAGAGGCTCTATCGAACTGAAAACGTGTATGACATTGATCTATAGGATCACCTGCAAGAGAACCTGTTGCATCCCGAGTAGCGCGAACCCATTTTGGAAGATGACGAGCTAAAGGAGGATCCTGAGAAGGTGGGGGAGGATTGTCATCCTCGCTAGCATCATCTGAAGAAGGAATATTTTCAGAAGTAGAAGGGATAGAGAGAGGTGGCACATCCACCGAACTAGGCTCGTACACCAATATATTTTTAGCAGACTTTACATCTCTTCTAATGATAACATTTTTTGGATTTAGGTTGAATAAGTCTATATCCTTTGACATCTTCATAATATCCAACAAAAATACATTTTTCACTCTTAGGTTTCTAAGGCTTTATGTTTCTCATCTAGAATATGGGCACATGCTTCACTTCCAAAAACATGAAAGTGACTTACATATAGTTTAATTGAGCTCCATGCTTCTTCTGGAGTGATTTTCTTTAAAACCTTAGTAGGAGTGTGATTTACTATGTAATTTATACAGTTAATTGCTTCTACCCAAAAATTAAGACTAAGTCCTTTAGATTGAAGCATACAATTACCCATTTCCTTTAAGGTGTGATTCTTCCTTTCAGCTACACCATTTTGTTGTGGAGTATATGGAACAATTTGTTGCAATTGAATTCCATTCTCTTCTCAACTATGGAACATAATATAATTGAATAGAATGGAACCCCTACTCCTCTCAGTGGCCCAGTGTATTAGATAGTCCATAACCAACGAGTAAGGTTTGACCTCCTCAGCCCTTCACTAGAGTTATAATTTTGGACCTTTTAGAGTCTTCTTCAAATTCCACACATGGCTAGACCCATATGCATGAGTAATGGGGCCTGACATGGCATATACTCATTCCATGGTGGTCAATCACTTTATGCCAACTTGTGGGAGACATAACTTTTACATACAAACTTCATTTCATGTGATTTTTGCACTGTTGGAAATCTCTTTGAGTGTAGAACAATGCCAAATGGTGTCACAAACGCGAAATTTTTTGAACCCAAAAAACTTCGTTTAAGGCCCCAAAATTCCTTTAGAAAGTTTTGAACCCTAATTAATTAAAACTAGGACCCATGTGTAAAAATGGCTTTGCAAACTAATTCTTCCTATTTTTCCACTATGGAAGTGTTGATATCAATGACAAGTAATATAATGATCCAAATGGGATAATTGATGGATATTTTGATACTTATTGTTATACGAAATTTATACCTACGAATAAGTACATCTTCCCTAAGTGGGTAGTTTGTTATGAAACCAGCTCAAGAAAAGATAGAAAAGATAGATGAACGCCTTAGAATTAAGCCTCTTCAAGGGGGCAACCTCCTTTACATTACATACATGAAAAATTCTTGGATGATACAAATGAAAATACCTCCTTTCTATATATAGGAGTCTAAGGGGTCATAACATAATCAGAGCCGACATAACAATAATAATGTAAGGGCACAATAATAACAATAGTGGGCTTCTATGTGGCACAATAGTAACAATATGGTCACTACGTGGGTACATCAATATAATAAGTGGGTTGTACTAATAACAATAAGGGGTTACACTAGTAGTATAGGGGCCTAACATAGTTACACTTAGAACAACAAAAGTAAAGATGTTTAACCTTTTCCTACAATAGATAGATAAGATAAAGGAACCTACTTGTGATCTTTCGCTTCCTTTGATCTTCTTTGAATTGCTCCCGTCGCTCCCGCTCAAACTAAATTCGCTCAATTGGTACCTGCCAACATAAACAGAAGATGACAACAATCAAAGCATATGATCTATCTACTATAAACAAATGGAATCGACAACATTTGAAAATACATTCATCATAGATATGGACAAAAGTATTGGAAAAGGAAGAAACAACTTTATTGATTGATAGAAGGAGAAGTTACACCCAATGTGGTTCGATCCCATGTTACTCATCCAGCTTAGTCTAAACCCTCATCACACCAATAGCACATCAATCCAACAGCATAACATTGCTTGGAAATGATTTCAAGTCTCAAACCAACAATATTTCTCTACAATCCAAGTTCCAACACCTTGATCACTATGATGAGTGGTCAATTTATAGGGAAATGCAAGTGGTTTTGTCATAAATTGGGCATTGAATGGTTTTCCATAATTAGATAGTTAGTTTCCATGGAGAAATGGATGAGAGTATAGAGAGTTAATTGATCCATAGCTTATCCAAAGTCGAGCTCATGGGATGGGATAAGAGTTGGGCATCCTTCTAGAATTCTCTAGAATCAAGGAATATTCCCAGAATCCTATGTCAATTTCGCTCATTCTCACCCAACGCAAGCTAAATTTGGCCTAAGTGCACTGCAACACAAGCCTGAATGGGCCTACCTACTATGCAGAGCAATTTCCCCTAACCAAGGTTGCACTGGTGTCCCAAAGAGGCATATCAGCAAGGTTTTAAGCTAGGAAACTTTCATGGATGAAAACATTCAATATGATGACTTGTATAGGGCATGTAGCAACTGAATTAGGGTTTGGTGAGCCCTATTTGTACTGATCTGATTGTCGGGAATGATGTGCCCAAATAGACTTGTAACAACTACCCCCTAAAGCATGAAGTCGAAAATGATAATGTTGAGTGATATGCTTTATGATGTGATGAGGAGGATCTGAAGTGGACGGCGACCTCCATTAATTACAATACATAATATCATTATATCTTTGAATTTTTCATGATTGTTGATGGAAGGCATACCCATGCTCAGCATATAAAATTTGCATTACATGTACATTAATCAGATAGTCATCTACAGATATAGACCCATGATAAGATGATCATCTGTGTAAAGCCTTTGTACAAATGATTTAGTACTCTCCTGAATTCACAACCTGGATGGATGAAACTAGATCTGAGGTCTTCTATCTCATCCAATCGTTCACTCAAGTACAATTTTAACCATGTGAAAATGTGATCTGAAGTCGAACATGGGAAGACACCATATAATTAACAACCAATGATGTAAGTTGTTAACAGACATGAGAGAAATCATTGATAATGATAATGATTCGTAAGGTACGACAGTACATTTTGCACGGTGTGAATAGATGTTTTGATGTCGAACACCGTACAAAGTCTTTCAGTCAAAGGCCTATGATGTCAACCTGTCGCCAGAACTAAGAAACTTGCCATTGATGTATGCAAGCCTCAAGGTACTGGAAGGGTATTTATAAGTCAACTTCCTGGATAATGTGTTGATGTCGACAAGAAGCGACTCATTGTAGGAGGGCCTTGATGTATCCCCCATCAACGACACGAAATGAGTGTAATGATTTTGAAGACAGAATGTGACTGACGACACAATGTTTAGGAATGGAGGTCATGAAAATTAAGGTTTATGAGTATTGCAAAGGATGAAGTTTACCGAGTGACTTCTCTTGAACATGTCGGCGACATTGAATGAATTGGCAGCATTGACACAAAACCAAAGTGATGGATGGTGTGATAGACCATAGGTATGATAACCATCAAGTAGATAACCCAACCCAAATAGTCACAGAGACGAAGTGAAAGTGTCATGTTCAAGAGCGACTTGCTACCATAAAGTGAATTATCCCTTTTCCCATTTTCCCTAGTCATTGTTGACCAGTACCTCTTCTTTTTTAACAAACTAGAGGAGGATAACATATGGTTGTAGTATAATTTCACCCTTTGGGTGAATCCATCGCTATGTGATGTTTTAACGAGTCTAGCGAAGGTGAAACTCGGTCATGTCATGATGGACAAGTTTGTCGCTATTTGATGCTTTAACAAGTTTAACAACAATGATAACTCGGTCCTTTTCATGTTTAGAGAGTTTGAAAAGGGACAAAAAGAAAGCTTCACAAGTTCCTTTTCGTAAATTTCTCTCTCAAGTCCGAAAAAGCGTAAAATAATACAAGAGAGAACCTATTGACCATGTTCGATCAACGTATTCATTTTTTGTAAGTAATCTATCTCAGTCCGAAAAAGGGCTAAACTTATACTGAGTAGATGTCATTTCCAATCCGTTTACGAGCTGAAAAGGACAAGTGCTCAGAAATCTTTTCATATTTCGAGAGTCTGAAAAGAGCTTAAAGAGGACACTAGGGGGGTTCCTTTTTCGATGTTTAACAGAGCTCAAAAAAGAGATAAAAGTATGCTTTGTGGTCAAAAGTACAATTTACAATCATGCACGTCAAATTCACTATATCAACTGTAAACCTGCTCAAAGAACCACCAAATGGATTAAACATACATGTTTCATTGGTAAAAATAGGTAAAAACTATAGTTTATTCATTCAATGAACATGAAATAACCATAAAACAAGAATTTACCAAGTCATTTTTACCATTTGATATTTACCATTCAGTTTTGTGCTCTAAACCAGTTTTTACCTCGAACTTTAGTAGCTGATTGCGAGAGATTTTGTGGATCATTCTTTTTGTCATTAGGACCAGGAAGGAGATATACCTCTTCTCTTTCATTTAAGGTCATTCTTTTTCAATTTCAAGAAAAAAAATTAGGGTTTGGGGTCCCTAGGGAAAATATACCACACCCTAGGACCAGCGCACCCAATGCATCGAAAACTGCGCTGCAGTGTAGTCAAGCAAAAGGGGAACTGCTCTACACCACATTGTCTCAAGACTAGGGGTGTGTTGGGCATAGTTTAGAAATTTGTTTCATCATCCTTACCCAAAATCTCTTCAGTTTTTTGCATGAAATGGATCCTAACCAAGCCTATGGTGTGATCTCAGACTTTAATTAGATCAGAATAGCTATCACTTGGCGTGAAAGAGAACATGAAGAACAGGATATGGTTGCCCTAAATGATCCTGGTACTGTAGAGGCCCTCAGAGATTGTGGGTTACGAAAATATTTCAGTTTATCCAGGATGAGGCAACAGTTAGAACTATTACAGTTCTTGGTTTATTCATGGGATCCAGCGGAATAGGATTTTCACATAGGGGACAAAGTTCTTCCTTTATTGATCGATGATATTTACTTTCTCACGAGATTGTCGAGACGTGGTACCCCCATTTCTCTTTCAGGTTCTTCCTATGGGGGTAAATCAGTGAGGGACTACATTTGACAATTTTGTTGGTGAGGTACACAGCCTAGCAAAGATGGGAAGATAAACATCAGGGATGTTCATGATTTACCCTTGTGAACAATCCTCTTTACTATCGCAAAGTTGGTGAGTAGTGCGACACTTCATTTGCGAATAGATCATACATGCAATATGCGCTCGAGTGTCTTGAGCCAACTATATTCAACTGGTGTGAGGCAGTAATCTCTTCGGTGAAAGAGTAGCTGACTAAAGTAAAGAGTGGTAGGATGAAAATTTTTGGCTATGGTTTGATCTTGATTGCTTTTACTTTGGAGAGAATTCCATTGATGTAACCTCAGCATGTGTCACTGAGTTTAACTGGTCCTAGAGATCCACGGATGTAGAGATGGGTCGAGTTGATGGCTAGACATGTTGGTCAGTCATCAATCTCATTTTTTACTGCATTCTTCAGTTGGCTCCATCAACAACATATTGTCATTGAGGAAAATCCATATGCAGGGATGGATTTGCATGGAGATCCAGATTTGAGATTACCAGTGGGTGCTCAATGGGGTGCTATAGGTAAACTGTTTTAACCATGTATTTTGATTTTTTGAGTTTTTACATGTTTTTTTGGTTTTTGATGTTTCCAACACTAAACTAAAAATGTTCTCATGCATACAGATGTTGGCATGTTTGACCAATGGGTCATCAACAGGAGGCGAGTGAACCAATGAGGAGAAATCTCGGAAGAGCAGTTCTCTAGGATTTGGATCTAACCGAGACACTAGCGGAGTTGCAGGATCATATAGAGGAGTTAACCCTCTGTATACCAGATGTCCGGATCGAGGAGTTACCGATGAGACTACAGCGCCATATTATTGGTGTGCCTAGCTGTTGGATAAGGATATTGTGCATGATAGCTCAGGCAGTGACCTATTATCATGAGCATCATTAGATCTACTTAGGATGATTTACTGTATGCATTTTGAGGTTTTGAGGTCATATGACCAACATGTCTTGGACACAAATTTTTGTAAAAACTTTGAACATCTATCTATTTTACTTTCATAGTTTTTATATGGCTATGTGTAATCCTATTCAACTTTTGATGTGAATTGAAATTTTACTTTTTACATATGTCGTAAATGTCTGTTTAACACATAGTTTGCTAAAGAATCAATCAATGTGTTAAAGCTTTTGGAAATGTGTTGATGTTGAATGTAATCAAAATTTATTTCCAAGAGACGAACTCTAAGGAACATACGATGAATAGTTTGATTTTGAACATTATAAACATTCGTAAGTTGTAGTATGACAAGTTGTGAGTCTAGCCTAACGATGATTCGGTGAATGCCAAGTGAAATGGCATCAGAAAGGAGTTCGATCAATGTGCTATACTCAGTGATATTGTTCGTAGAACGACCGATACAAATCCCTTGAAAACTCACTAACTCGCCACTTGGAGCGAATATGGCCCATGCTGCAGAAGATAGGTTCTACGTACTATGACTAGCACCATCGGCATAACCAATAAATGGTTCCAAATATTATGACATCTGCAACAAATGAAAAGTGAATTACTTAACCACTTAAAAAACTCTAAAAATCACACTGTGACACACACACGCAATCAAAGAATATATACAGTGTTTTTACTACGCATAATCAAGCATAGTAATGTTTAACATACAACCCGTTTCGGGGCTACGATATTGGAATTTCATCATAATCAACCAACTCGTAAGCACCTTTTGCCAAAACATGCTTGACAATATAGGGGCCCTTCCATAGTGGTTCAAATTTTCCTGCTCCTAATTTATCAGCTTCCTAATCATAAAGCAAGACCAGGTCTCCTTCTAAGAATATGCAAGGCTTGACATTGCAGTTATATTGCGCCTGAATTTGTTTCCTATGTGCTTCATTGGCCAATGTGGCCTCATGACATGTCTCATCTAGATGGATGAGTTCTAAGAAATGTGCTTCCTCATCAGAAGTGTCAGGTAACAAGCGTAATGTCCCTCCTCTTTTTTGGGTATTTTAACCTTTTGTTGAGCTATGGTTTTGTTGAGATGGATGTTTCATAATTATTAGATTATCTCAAATTTTTCAGGAAATTGTGTGTGCATATAAAAAGATTATATCCCCCGAGAAACAACGCGGGAAGAAACACCTTACTTTGCAGTTTAATTTGTATTTGTCAAGTTAATTGATCATGTCATATTTTATTTTTTTAATCAAACTAATGGGATAGCCAATAAAGGAAAATGTAAGTTCTTTTTGGTTGGAATTCATAATAGGGTTTGAGCCTCTGATTTTTCTCTTAGGGTTCACAATAAAGTAGAGAGACTATGATATGATAAATGTTTAAAATGTATATTTGGAAAATTTGTTTTGATTCATTCATGAGTTTTGATTTTTCTAATTTAAGGATACAATCACAAGGGAAAATATGATCTAGGTTATCATTAATGCCACTTACCATTTAATTTACCATCTGAATTTTGTTCCTATCAGTTCATAACTGTCAAGAGAGGATATGTTCAGCATAATTCTTGTTCATACAATAGTGGTAAAAAAAAATATAATTCATAGACCCTTTAGTAAGTTCTAGGCATACATAATTTTTTTGACCCCAATTCCATTATATCGATTAACCATAGTGAACTATCTAATCAGCGTCGAAGATGCTTCCTGCTACCGTGATTTTTCTGTTATTGTCTGGGTCTTTCCAATAGACTTGAACTTGTTATGGATTTGTATCTTCTATGGGGATTGACGAAACTGTTTCAAAAAATTAATTACATGTTTTTATGATACAACCTTCCATTGGAAAACCATCCATTCCATTCAACATAGATAAAGCCTGCGCATTGCATTTGAGAATACATCCTCAATGCTTCGTTGCCGAAGTCCTTCTTTACACAATCTCCGATCATTTATATTCAAAGCAATAGGCAAATAAAGCAGTTTTATATTCACATTCACATGGTATAGGGTGGATTACAATCACTATTGTTATAAATTAATTATAGAAAGTATGTATATCACACAGAAGGTGAATCGAAATTTGAGGCATCATGGTATTTACCATGATAAGCTGGCAAGTTCTCGCACTTTTATGCTTGAATACAGCGAAACGAAATTTCATGGTTTTCATATTCAAGGCATTTTCCTAAACATCATTTTCAATCTGATAGTGCGTGGAATATGCATGTAAATCAAATTATCCTAGAAGATTGATGTGTAATGAACTTTAAGCCAGTCATACAATGTTTTGAGTTCGAGTGGTAGTTGGGACTCACGAGTCTTTGAGTTCTTTAAAGTCGATAACTGGATCGAAGATCCTGCATACCATGTGCCAAGATAAAATGATCATAACCACGATGAAGAAAACAGGTGGCATGAAATACAGATACAGTTCCTTGAAGCAAGAATGACCATCGACAGGTATTATGCAAAAGAGCATACTGAGTTCTTTAATACGAAAGTTCATATTTGTGTAATTTTTCAGGCATATTCACGCATGCCTGTTGTGAGAAGAGTTGTTTGAATAATGAAATGAAGTCTCTGTTGGATTTTAAAAGCGGTTTGCATGATCCTGTTGGGCATTTAGCTTCATGGAATATTTCACCCGGTGGAAAAAGCTTTGGAATTTAGGTTTTGTGTAATCTCCTTGTGTAGCATCCAGATTACATCCATTTGTGGATAAATATGATCCACAAGGTTACCTCAAATGAAGTGCATATCTATTCAAAGTCCAAGCACTAAAAGAAGCTCCTTCTCTCGTCAAGAATTCAAAGCGCTAAAATCATTATAGCTAAAATGTATTGTAGCCAATAGGTTTGTTCAAAGTTTCCTGGTTTTGTTTCGATCTTTATGTTGTAATTAATGAATGTAAAACTCGGTAGCTATTAAAACTTTGCTAAGGGTTTGATATGGTGTTGCCTTCGTGGGTGCGCTTGCAGGCGGGCCATCTTATTAATAAAATGATTTTATTTTGTGTTTTGGGGAGGGATAACCTTCCCAGTCATCCGATCCGGTTTTGGGTCAAGTGGAGGTGTCTCTTCTTGTTTATGGTGTGTTTCTGTTGGAATATTTCTTTGGTTGTTTGATTTCTTAAAGCCCTTAGAGTAATCATTTAATGGCCATAATAATCTCAAGATACATTCAATAAATTTGTTTAACGATTTATTTTGTTAAAAGCAGTCCATTTAATTTATTTTTTTAACATCTTTCTTCTAACATAAGTTATGATTGCTTAAACAAATACTCAAAATATTTCACTCTACAACACAGAATTTCAATTTATCCTAGCACATAAAGGTCATGAATCTGTAGACTTAATATTGGTGTGACATATAATTTCAAAAGTCATGGTGAATAAATTTTCTTTCAGGATTCAAGTACCTTCTTAAAACAATAATGCCACCAATATTCTTAAGCTTTACTCATTCGAATTTTGATTTTATGTTGAGAGAATTCTCTAAGTTTTATTCAGACATCATTATTACCTTCCAACTCATGTTTTCCACGATTTAATACTACAAAATTAGTGATTATTGATAATTTATGGTTTAAGAATTCGGATGAATGGAAAATCAATTGTGTGTTGATGTAACTAATTGCATATTCTAAAATCAGGGTATATTCTAGATTTATTTTAGCTTTTGGCACATGAGTAAGGGAGTAATGTAAAATTCAACTAATTACACAGGGGAGATCATGGCTCCTAAATGTCGAAGAAAAACCTGAAGCAACCCTAAGGTGGAAACCCAACCTCTCGCCACTTCAGATATAGGAACCCCAACTGAGCAAGCTATATTACATTCCCTTGGGGAAAGGACAAATATCTTTAGGGATTCGGTCTCAAGCTCAGGACAAGATCAAGGAAATGCTCAAGGTAAAGGAAGGGAGTTGGAACAAAAACAGAGACAAGACCTAAATTCTCAATTCAATGCCAAAGATGGACAAACAACCCTTGATATGAAAGAAGTCCAAAAATCCAGATTACTAGAGTTTACGGGTCAAGAAGGGGGTTCAAAAGTAGAAGCATGGGTAATTGGTGTCAAAAGAGCACTTAGTTTTAAGGCATACACTTCAAGGGAAAAGGCCCAAATATCAATGAGTCTACTAAAAGGAGATGCTCTATTATGGTGGGTAAATGAAGAAACGAAGATGCAAGTCACCCCAATGCAAGTCACTTGGGAAATGTTTGAGGAAGCCTTCTGAACTAGGTACCTATCAGAAGAGTACAAACGCCAACAAGTAGGTACTTTCCATGAAGTGCGACAGAATGGTAGATCTATAGAGGACTATGAAGCTGAATTTTATGGGTTGGTCTATCACGTGGACTATATGGCTGATGATAAACGTCAAGCTGAAAGATTGTTGCATGGACTTGATCCCTTCGTTGAGCGGAAGTCGTTGTGTGGAAACCCACCACTATGGCAACAACCACTAGTTTATCCAAACAAGTCCTGAGGAAGATAAATATGAAAAAGCTAATGGTGGTTGATGAAAATACGGGGAAGGAACATCCCACAATGAGGATAAACAGACCAGGGGGCAGCCATATAGATTCCAGGGAAGACAAAACAATGTTTCTTGGACCACTAGTGAAACTTCTCGGAGGGGCTGCCTCCAGGAGGACGTAAGGGTCAGCCCTACTTGAATGGTGGGGGTAGAGGATTTGGTAGCCAAGGACAAGTACAACGTAAGAATCAAGAACAAGTAGAATGTTGGCAATGTAGAGGTCCACATTATAGAAGGGATTGTCCAAGTTATCAAACCAGGATTAAACAACAGGGACATAAAGCAAAAGGAGGAAGACCACAAAATCCACACCGAATTCATGCAGCCACAAACCATCGCCAGCCTCAGCACCAGGCCACAATAGTGGAGTCCGCAGGTATGATCAATAACATCCCTCTATCTGTGTTAATTGATACAAGTACCACTGATAGTTATATTTCCCCTTCACAATACTTAGATGTGGATTGACAGCTCATGAGCAAAGTAACTTTAGAATGGTAGAAATGGCATCAGGCTCTCAGCATTTACTAGGGTCAATGGTAAGAGATTGCAGTGTTAACATTGGGGGGTGTGATACCAAGATGAACCTGTATAGCACGACTGTAGGGACGTATGACTTAATTATAGGAATGGATTGGCTTGAATCCCATCAAGTTATATTGGATTGCTATAATAAAACAGTTCTATTAAAAAATGGCCAAGGAGAAACCAAAGTAATAAAAGGCATTAGATGTGATGTTACGCTGCGCCTCATATCAGCCAAGAAAGTTAATAAGTGTATGAGGAAAGGGTGCAAGATTTATGCGGTAGAGATGGTTCCTACCAACGGGAAGTCCTCTGATAAGTTGCACCCACTACTTTTTGAATTTGCAGATGTATACCCTCTAGATCTACTAGGTTTGCCTCCATTTCGATAAATCGATTTCTCCATAACTTTGAAACCAGAAGTAGAACCCATATCCAAAACACCTTATCAAATGATTGTCCTAGAGCTTAATGAGTTGAGTATTCAGCTCAAAGAACTTCTTGATCAAGGTTTTATTCGACCCAGTGTGTCACCTTGGGGTGCACCAGTGATCTTTGTAAAGAAGAAGGATGGAACTCTTAGGTTATGTATTGATTACTGAGATCTAAACAAGGCCACCATTCGGAACATGTACCCCATGCCTCAAATAGATGACCTCTTTGACCAACTAAAAGGAGCTTCAATATTTTCCAAGATAGACTTACGGTCAAGTTATCATCAACTAAGAATCAAGGAGGAAGACATACCTAAGACGGCATTCAGAACTCGATATGGACACTATGAGTTTATTGTTATGCCATTTGGTTTGACTAATGCCCTAGAAGCCTTCATGAACTTGATGAATAGTGTCTTCCAAAAATATCTGGACCACTTTATTCAAGTGTTCTTGGATGACATCCTCATTTATTCCCGCAATGAGAAGGGGCATCTAGAACACTTGAGATTGGTACTACAATGCCTTAGAGAACATAAGCTATAAGGAAAACTTACTAAATGTTCCTTCTTTGAGAAAGAAATTCAATATCTAAGCCATACCATTAGTGGGAAAGGCATTGTAGTGGATTACGGTAAGATTGAAACTATAATGACTTGGCCTACTCCCCGGAATGTCAAGGAGGTATGTAGCTTTATGGGGTTGGCAGGCTATTATAGAAGATTTGTAGAAAGGTTCTCACAGATATCTAATCCCATCACCCACCTCCAAAGGAAAGGGGTTAAGTTTGAATGGACAAGTGAGTGTGAGAAAGCATTTGATGAGCTAATACATCAACTAACAACTACTCCCATATTAAAGGTACCCGACATGGACAAGGACTTTCGTGTATGCACGAATGCATCAGGAGAAGGATTAGGTGCAGTTTTGATTGCAAGATGAAGGGGTTATTGCTTATGCTTCACGTAAACTCAAGAACCATGAAATCAATTACGCAACTCATGATCTAGAGTTAGCGGCAATTGTAATGTCCTTGAGACTATGGAGACATTATCTGATGGGGCGTCAATTTGAATTAAGAATAGATCATAAAAGTCTTGAGTATATCTTCACACAAAAGGACCTTAATGCTTCAAAACGACACTGGATTGAGCTATTTAGTGATTATGATTTCAAGATATCCTACATCAAGGGAAAAGAGAATAAAGTTGCAGATGCTTTAAGCAGGAGACGTGGACTTTATTCAATATTGTCATTAAAGATAGACTTGAGAAGCCGGATTCTAAACCACCTAGTAGGGGACCCGCAATACTAGCAAATAAAATTTGCCTTATAAGAAGAGGTACCTGTGGCGACCAGGTGGGAAGGATACACCTTAGAAAATGATGGATTGCTACGATATAAGGGTAGGATTTACGTTGCAGATGATGATGAACTACGGAAATTAATAATGAAGGAAGCCCAACAAGCTCCATATGTTGCACATCCAGGAGTCTAGAAAATGTATGCGAACACAACTATTTTTCTAGACAAGAATGAAAAAGGATATAACAAAGTTTGTGGCCCGATGTTTAGAATGTCAACAGGTTAAAGTTGAACATCGTCACTGGGCAGGGCTTTTACAACCCCATGATATACCGGAAACTAAGTGGGAAGTTGTTTCGATGGATTTTGTTGGAGGCTTACCTATGACATTCCAAATACATGACTGCATTATGGTTGTTGTTGATAAATTAACTAAGAGTTTTCACTTCATTCCTATTAAGACCACCTTTGAAGCATCAGCTATCGCTCAAATTTTCCTAAAAGAAATAATCCGCCTTCATGGAGTGCCCCGAAAGATAATATCTAACAGAGACGCACATTTTACTCCCATATTTTGGAAAAGCCTATTACAATCTATGGGAACACGACTAAATTTCAGTACAGCATATCACCCAGAGAGAGATGGGCAAACAGAAAGAGTAAACCAAGTGTTAGAGGACATGCTAAGAATGTATGTCATGGATCAACAAAACCAATGGGAGAAATACCTTCCCTTAGTGGAATTTGCACACAACAATAGTTATCATAGTTCAATACAGGCATCTCCCTTCGAAATCTTGTATGGAAGACCATGTCATACTCCATTAAGTTGGGATCAATTAGAGGATCGAGTCATGTTGGGACCTGAAATGGTCCAAGAAATGGAAGAACAAATGGCCACAATTAAATAGAGACTAAAAGAAGCTAGGGATCGCTACAAAAGGTATGTTGATGCAAAGAGAGTTGATAGAAAATTTGAGGAAAGAAGTCCCTTTAGGATTGGTAAGGGAACAAAGTTATCCCCTAGATTTGTTGGTCCATTCACGATCCTAGAGAGGATTGGACCAGTTGCTTATAAGCTCAAGCTACCATTCCATCTAAGAAGGATGCATAATGTGTTTCATGTTTCTATGCTTAGAAAATATGTACCCGACCCATCCCATGTTTTGAAATTTGAAAATTTGCAAGTTTCTGAGGAAGGAGTCCTTCATGTCGAACCATTCTGTATATTGGACTACCAGGTTCGTCGACTCAGGAACCGTGAGTTTGATCAAGTCAAGGTCCAGTGGGACCAATATAGCCCAGGGTCAGCTAACTGGGAAGATGCAAATGTTATTTTTAAAAACTTTCCTTATTTACTTGATTAAAATGTGTGGTAGTGCTTACTTAGCTAAGGCAGATACTTTTTATCCAACAACTAAATCAAGATACATCTAAATAATGATTTCAGTTTACGATGCACATGTGGTTCTTATAGTGATGATGTATCCTTATGATGGTAGTGATATGCATAGGTATTATGATGTTATGCCAAGGTATATTGACATTTTCATTTACTACGTGATGATAGGTATTTAATGTTGAATACTCATGATGGATATGATATGCATAACGTGGCATAGGAATTATGATGCTATAATATGAGGTTATTGACATGTGGTTCATTTAGTATGAGAAGTCATGATATATATTTGATGCAATATGTTCATGTTATAACCTATGATGGTATTTCATGAGGTGAAGCATGTAATAGTTGCATACAAATTTATGATATGCATGAGCATGCAGTTCACAATGACGAATGTTCTCATAATGACATGCGAGACTTGGCATGTGGATTATTTTCTATGATACTATGATGGTATAGCTAATGCATTGTTGCATGTTGAGGTGTGATGATTGATAGGACTCCACAATGGGCCGTGAGGGCCGGTTATTTGATGATCTCTTGCGAGCCCATACGCATGACAGAGAATAAGTAACACCATATGGGCTGGGGACAAACTCAATCAACACTACATATGCCAGTGGTTCCTTTGTTTTGTGTAGCTCTTGATGGATAGCTCTTGAAGGGCTATGGGACCATCTTGAGGAGGCCAAGTGCCTGATGCTCTAGGCTAGGTGCCTATTATTGGATTGGGATGCCAAAGTCTGATGGGGGTGTAAGGAATTCGATGCCTGGGGTTGTGTGCCTTAGTAGTTGTGGAGGGAGTGGGCCAACCTTGCGAGATGCCCGTAGTCATTGAGTACCATACCGGATGCCTGCCTTAGGGAAGATGAGGTCTAAGTTAGGCACGAGCCTTGGGGCCATCCTGGGACTAGGATACAGACCAGGGAGGCTTATTCCTGGTTCCGAAAGTGGGAAAAAAGACAGAGATTCCTTGATATTTCCTGGGTGTTGTGAAACTTTTGATGCCTGCTGGTTATACTAGTTCAGTAGAGGGTGTTGGGCAAACATGAAGTAATAAATAATAAAAATAATTCAACTTAACTTAGGGATGAAGTTTCTTAAAGCGGGAGAGTATGTAATGTCCCTCCCTTAATAATAAATAATAAATAATAATAATAAATCCTTTAATAATAACTAATAAATAATAATAAATAATAAATAACCATAATATTAAAAAAACACATGAAAATAAATAATAAACAATGAATAAAAAATAATAAAAATAAAATAGTAATAAATAATAAATAACCATACTAAAGCTCTAAATAAAAAACAAATAGAAATAAAACAAGAAAACGGTAAAAAAATCAGTAAAGCTATCAAAACGAAATAAAACAAGAAAGTAATAAAGTTGCATGTAGACACATGGAGTGTGTGCATGTGGTTCCCCTTCCAATGTTTGCTCTATTTATTAGATGGTGAGGAAGATGGGAGGCATTCCATCGTTCCAAGATTCTATCATTCATTCTCTTGGGAGAATAGTGTTTTAAGACAGAGGATTCGCTGGCAGTTGTATGTTGATTAAGGACTCGGGGCTGCCAGTTGTAGCAAGACCTTGCGCAATTGAGCCTACGGTTGGGTGGAGAGTCGTCCCCAAAACCTTGTTGTAGTTAGCAGACTTCAACCGTAATCACAGGTAAGGGTTCTACCCATAGTTTTGAACTTAAAGTTAATTAGTGATAAATGCATGTTGAATATAAATTACTTGGTTAATTACATGTTTATTTGGGGCTGTTACAATAAGTCAATTGCGAGTTTTAGTGATGAAATTTCACATTGTATTGGCAAGATTGCCTCCAGACCATACACCAATTGGAAAGGTGTGAATCCAATTGTGTTTCTTACCTAGGTTCGATAAGCCCACAAAGTTGAGTACAGAATCAAATGCCAGTTTCATTTGTGAACTCCTATGATTCGTGGAAGCATTCTCTTAAGGATTTTTTTGATGGCTTCAACTTGTCCATTAGCCTATGGATAACAAGGACTAGAACTATCATGTGAAAGTCCTAACTTTGCAGTTAATTCAGTCATCATGTGATTGTGAAAATGCAATCCATGATCTGTAACTATGGCTTGTGGTAAACCAAACCATGCAACCACATGGTTGAAGAAAAAAAGTTCAGTTGTCTCACCGTTGTTGTTTAATGTAGGCATTGCCTCAGCCCATTTCATAAAATAGTCAACGACGACAATAATATACCCATGCCCCCAGGCTGAGGGAGGGTTACATGTCATGAAATAAATGCCCCATTTGCAAATGGTCCAATTGTGACGACAAGATGCAGTGATGCAGGTGGTAATCGAGTTTTACGGTCAAAACTCTGGCATGCATGACAACTTATGATAACAGTAATGCAATAGTTAAATATGGTTGGCCATAAGTAACTAGCACGGAGAATCTTCTGTGTAGTAGCATAACCAGATAAATTTCCACCACAAGCACCAGAATGGAAATCATTTAGAACTTTCTCGGCTTCCTCTTGTGTGAATCACCTCTGTAAATTTGTATCGATACTGCGACGGTAAAGGGTGTCGCCAATGATTAGATAATCTTTAGCTTGATATCGAATACGTAGTTATTGCGAGTGAGAGGTATTGGGTCGGAAAGTTTGGGTTTGGAGATAGATCAGTATATCTCCATGCCAAGGGTTAGATAATGAAATCAGAAACAGAGACTCATCCGGAATTGATGGTTTCGTTGTTGAGTCGATGGCGGTAGAGGGAACATCACAAAGAAGTTCAGAAAAAGCTAGAGATTTCTTTGACTTGGATTTGATGAATTTCAAATCAAATTCCTGCAAAATGATGATCCATTTTGAATGTCTCCCCCCGCCAATTGGCATGACTAGATGTATGTCATAAGGTTGCAATATGAAATGACAGTGGTCTTTTAGAGCAGAATATAATGGCGAAATCTATGTACAGTAGCCAAAGTTAGCTTCCCAATGTAAGAATACTTAATTTTTGTACCATTGAGATTACGACTCAAATAATAGATCAGATGTTCAATCCCATCTTCTTCTTGGACTAAAACCATAACAATGGTTGTATCTGCAGCGGTGAGATATAGGAAATAGTCGTTTTGATCATTAGGGGCATACATTAATGATGCTGGGATCAAGATATCTTTGTGAGTATCAAAGGAATCTTGCGCGACCTGGTCCCAATGGAAGGCAATTCCCTTTTTCAAAAGACAAGTAAATCCTTTAGCCATTTTGGCATAGTTGGCAATGAATCTCCTTAGAAAGTTAGCCTTCCCTTGGAGTCTCTGTAACTGAAGTAAATTGGAAGGTGGAGGTAGATCAAGAATTTCCTTAACCCTCAATAACTGTGGCAGCCACAATATCAACAATAGTATTTCCAATAGTACCAAACTTATCCTAGACTTGATCAACAAACCTATGCTGGGTTTGGTCAATAGCAAGCTTACTCAGGTCCTGGTCAACAATCCTATGCTGGGTTTGGACAACAAAAAATTTATCCTGGTGCCCAACAACCACCTTATACTAGATATTCTAAAACAAGCCTACCCCTATCAAGGTTACCAGCAACAGATTCCTTATGCCAGTATGCAAAGGCCTACTACCCAAGCAATTCCATCTTACCCTGGTTATTGAATCGATGGATCAAACTATTCAGTGTTCGTAAGTCAAGAACTAGGTAAAATTCCTCTGGATGACATGAGTGAAGACCATGGACTAGAAGAAACACCAAAGTGAGTTCCATAATGATTGGTAACCCAGTGGGACGGATAGACCACCAAACAGATGTGACTCAAGTGTTCTGGTAAACATTGAAGAAGTAGCGACAATAGATGTTGTCGTAGCTGTAACAGATGATACAGTCTCAGATGTTGTTTCAGCCATATTCAATTGACCCAATAAATTTCCTAGTGAATCTACGAGAGTTTGAAAGTAAACAAGATCAAAAGGAGCAGTTAACTAAGGATAAGAAGGATAAAGATAAAGCCCTGGTCCAAAATGAGTTGGAGTTCTGGGTGAAGTTTCTTCTTCTGATTCCTCTTCAATAGCAATCAAACGGGGTGAAAGGATTTCACCATCAATTCCATAATAAATTTCTGTTGTTTGACTTTGTGGTAAAGGAGAAGTCTCAACAGTTATAGATGTCTTAGGATAAACTTACCGATCATCTTCTGGTACAGGAACAACATCTGATTATTTAACTTTGAGATCCAAGTGTTCTGGTAAAAGAACAACGGGTTCAGGATGAATTTCTTGAACAACTTCTGGTTCAAAAGTAACTTGTGGTTGAACTATGATAGGTTCAGGATCAACTTTCAGTTGAACAGATTCAGTTCAGAAGTAATTTCTTGTTGAACAACTTTGGGTTGAGGATCAACTTCTTGTTGGACAACTTCAGTTACTATTTCACTAAGTTCACTTTTAGTGTCCTCAGGTAATTGTAAAGGTTCCACTTCAGTAGCAGATAAACCAGTAATAGTAAGAGTAATTGGGATCATTGTACTTACTATATAGGTGACTCTAGTAAATTAGATGAAGAACCAGAAGTTGGTGATGTACTGGACTCAGTTAAACGAGACCGCTTTTGCCAACTAGGTGTAGCTTCAAGCGGTAAAGGCGGTTTACTCGTTGTCCTCTGCGAATGACGGGGTAAATGTTGATTTTCCTGCACAATTGCTGATTGATTTTATTACAAAAGAAAATAAACAAAAAGAGCGTAATCTAGGCAAAAGGATTACCAAGTAACTATGAACTGCAATATACTGCCTCAGTAAACCAAGGACTTAACATACATGCAAGTAATCTCCCTTAATGTTGTTTTCAGTGTATCACAGTATACAAGGAGGCCGACTCAGTTACCTATGGATGGATAGAAACCTAATGTAGTCCTCCCATATATACCCAAAAGTACATGGAAGCCCAATCTGTGTTAGAGTTGTCTAATGCGAAACCGCATAGTGAGAGCATTCCTTTATACTTTTCGTACTATAACACCACCCCATATACCTGAAAGTACATGGATGAGCTACGATATACTTACGTATGTGGAATGAGGTATCACACTTGGAATGTATCGCGGACCATTAGCGACATCTGTTATGCTTAATGAGATTGGAACACGTCTCTAGCCTAGACCTCTAAATGTTATGCGTTAAGTTACAATGCTCCATTAGGTTAATTGAGATAAATTTTAGTTGATCTTGTTTAAAAGTTTGCCTTTCAGGTTCATTGTGTGATGTTTATGAAACTCCTAGAATGCAACTAAAATGAGAAACATTCTTTTCATTTGATTTAAACAATGAAAACCATAACTAAAATGGATAGACCAATCATAATCTTTAAACAAAGAGCATAGAGCACATCTAATGCAACTTTCCCTATACCATTCCTACAAGCACTCACAAACTTCTAAATGCATAATGCATGTTTTTATTTTCATTCCTTTAATCTTTAGATGAACATAAGGAAACTAAATGCACAAACGATCAATCAATGCTTTTCACAAGAAACGAAGACATTACGACAGTTTCGTTTTCAAAGAAATTAAGACTTTATGACAATTATTTTTTCAGAAAAGACTAATCGATGTAAGCTACCTTTGATAATGAATTGATAATGATAAATAAATCTCTTAAGAAACAATAAACAATCAAGGTCAAAGTAGGGCTACGAGAAGAAATGCAAATTGATTTGAGAGCCATAGAAAACATTGATCTTTTAGCAAACAACATCATAAGCAAATTTGGAAAAAATCAAGCAAAAGATGGGTTTTTTGGCTTGACATGGATTAGTGCAGCCTTGAGTGGGAGACAGTGTGTTGCAGAGCACTGTCTCTAAGCTAAGGCTTCTCTACAGCACAGTGTGTCAAGACCAACACTGCGCTGATGCCAGAGAGCACAATCAGCAGACATTTAAGCACATTTTTTGACCAAAAAAGCTTCAAGATGACTGAAAAGAGATCAATGAACTCAAGTAAAGTCTACTAGGATGTAATATGATAAGGGTAAACTACCAGGAATGACGATCGTTCCCCAATATGGTCGCCAACTTGTTATACACAATTTATACGTACGGATAAGTACAACTTCCCTAAGTGGGTACCTATCAGAAGAGTACAAACACCAACAAGTAGGTGCTTTCCATGAAGTGCGACAGAATGGTAGATCTATTGAGGACTATGAAGCTGAATTTTATGTGTTGGTCTATCATGTGGACTATATGGATGATGATAAACATCAAGCTGAAAGATTCTTGCATGGACTTGATCCTTTCGCTGAGCGGAAGTCGCTGTGTGGAAACCCACCACTATGGCAACAACCACTAGTTTAGCCAAACAAATCCTGAGGAAGATAAATATGAAAAAGCGAATGGTGGTTGATGAAAATACGGGGAAGGAACATCCCACAATGAGGATAAACGGACTAGGGGGCAGCCATATAGATTCCAGGGAAGACAAGACAATGTTTCTCGGATCGCTAGTGCAACTTCTCGAAGGGGTTGCCTCCAGGAGGACGTAAGGGTCAGCCCTACTTGAATGGTGGGGGTAGAGGATTTGGTAGTCAAGGACAAGTACACCGTAAGAATCAAGAACAAGTAGAATGTTGGCAATGTAGAGGTCCACATTATAGAAGGGATTGTCCAAGTTATCAAACCATGATTAAACAACAAGGACACAAATAAAAAGGAGGAAGACCACAAAATCCACACCGAATTCATGCAGCCACAAACCATCGCCAGCCTCAGCACCAGGCCACAGTAGTGGAGTCCATAGGTATGATCAATAACATCCCTCTATCTGTGTTAATTGATACAGGTACCACTGATAGTTATATTTCCCCTTCACAATACTTAGATGTGGATTGACAGCTCATGAGCAAAGTAACTTTAGAATGGTAGAAATGGCATCAGGCTCTCAGCATTTACTAGGGTCAATGGTAAGAGATTGCAGTGTTAACATTGGGGGGTGTGATACCAAGATGAACCTGTATAGCACAACTCTAGGGACGTATGACTTAATTATAGGAATGGATTGGCTTGAATCCCATCAAGTTATATTGGATTGCTATAATAAAACATTTCTCTTAAAAAATGACCAAGGAGAAACCAAAGTAATAAAAGGCATTAGATGTGATGTTACGTTGCGCCTCATATCAGCCAAGAAAGTTAATAAGTGTATGAGGAAAGGGTGCAAGGTTTATGCGGTAGACATGGTTCCTACCAACGAGAAGTCCTCGGATAAGTTGCACCCACTACTTTTTGAATTTGCAGATGTATACCCTCCAGAGCTACTAGGTTTGCCTCCATTTCGATAAATCGATTTCTCCATAACTGTGAAACCAGAAGTAGAACCCATATCCAAAACACCTTATCAAATGATTGTCCCAGAGCTTAATGAGTTGAGTATTTAGCTCAAAGAACTTCTTAATCAAGGTTTTATTCAACCCAGTGTGTCACCTTGGGGTGCACCAGTGATCTTTGTAAAGAAGAAGGATGGAACTCTTAGGTTATGTATTGATTACCGAGATCTAAACAAGGCCACCATTCGGAACATGTACCCCATGCCCCAAATAGATGACCTCTTTGACCAACTAAAAGGAGCTTCAATATTTTCCAAGATAGACTTACGGTCAAGTTATCATCAACTAAGAATCAAGGAGGAAGACATACCTAAGACGGCATTCATAACGCGATATGGACACTATGAGTTTATTGTTATGCCATTTGTTTTGACTAATGCCCTAGAAGCCTTCATGAACTTGATGAATAGTGTCTTCCAAAAATATCTAGACCACTTTGTTCAAGTGTTCTTGGATGACATCCTCATTTATTCCCGCAATGAGAAGGGGCATCTAGAACACTTGAGATTGGTACTACAATGCCTTAGAGAACATAAGCTATATGGAAAACTTACTAAACGTTCCTTCTTTGAGAAAGAAATTCAATATCTAGGCCATACCATTAGTGGGAAAGGCATTGTAGTGGATTACAGTAAGATTGAAACTATAATGACTTGACCTACTCCTCGGAATGTCAAGGAGGTATGTAGCTTTATGGGGTTGGCAGGCTATTATAGAAGATTTGTAGAAAGGTTCTCACAGATATCTAATCCCATCACCCACCTCCAAAGGAAAGGAGTTAAGTTTGAATGGAAAAGTGAGTGTGAGAAAGCATTTGATGAGCTAAAACATCAACTAACAACTACTCCCATATTAAAGGTACCCGACATGGACAAGGACTTTCGTGTATGCACGGATGCATCAGGAGAAGGATTAGGTGCAGTTTTGATTTCAAGATGAAGGGGTTATCGCTTATGCTTCACGTAAACTCGAGAACCATGAAATCAATTACGCAACTCATGATCTGGAGTTAGCGGCAGCTGTAATGTCCTTGAGACTATGGAGACATTATTTGATGGGGCATCAATTTGAATTAAGAACAGATCATAAAAGTCTTGAGTATATCTTCACACAAAAGGACCTTAATGCTTCAAAACGACACTGGATTGAGCTATTTAGTGATTATGATTTCAAGATATCCTACATCAAGGGAAAAGAGAATAAAGTTGCAGATGCTTTAAGCAGGAGACCTAGACTTCATTCAATATTGTCATTAAAGATAGACTTGAGAAGCCGGATTCTAAACCACCTAGTAGGGGACCCACAATACTAGCAAATAAAATTTGCCTTACAAGAAGAGGTACCTGTGGTGACCAGGTGGGAAGGATACACCTTAGAAAATGATGGATTGCTACGATATAAGGGTAGGATTTACGTCCCAGATGATGATGAACTGCGGAAATTAATAATGAAGGAAGCCCACCAAGCTCCATATGTTGCACATCCAGGAGTCTAGAAAATGTACGCGAACTTAAAACAACTATTTTTCTAGACAAGAATGAAAAAGGATATAACAAAATTTGTGGCCCGATGTTTAGAATGTCAACAGGTTAAAGTTGAACATTGTCACTCGGCAGGGCTTTTACAACCCCATCATATATCGGAAACTAAGTGGGAAGTTGTTTCGATGGATTTTGTTGGAGGCTTACCTGTGACATTCCAAAGACATGACTGCATTATGGTTGTTGTTGATAAATTAACTAAGATTTTTCACTTCATTCCTGTTAAGACCACCTTTGAAGCATCAGCTATCGCTCAAATTTTCCTAAAAGAAATAATTCGCCTTCATGGAGTGCCCCGAAAGATAATATCTAACAGAGACGCACATTTTACTCCCAGATTTTGGAAAAGCCTATTACAATCTATGGGAACACGACTAAATTTCAGTACAATATATCACCTTGAGACAGATGGGCAAACAGAAAGATTAAACCAAGTGTTAGAGGACATGCTAAGAATGTATGTCATGGATCAACAAAACCAATGGGAGAAATACCTTCCCTTAGTGGAATTTGCACACAACAATAGTTATCATAGTTCAATACAGGCATCTCCCTTCGAAATCTTGTATGGAAGACCATGTCATACTCCATTAAGTTGGGATCGATTAGAGGATAGAGTCATGTTGGGACCTGAAATGGTCCAAGAAATGGAAGAGCAAATGGCCACAATTATATAGAGACTAAAAGAAGCTAGGGATCGCTAGAAAAGGTATGCTGATGCAAAGAGAGTTGATGGAAAATTTGAGGAAAGAAGCCAAGTTTTTATTAGAATCAAACCCTTTAAAAGTCCCTTTAGGATTGGTAAGGGAACAAAGTTATCCCCTAGATTTGTTGGTCCATTCACGATCCTAGAGAGGATTGGACCAGTTGCTTATAAGCTCGAGCTACCATTCCATCTAAGAAGGATGCATAATGTGTTTCATGTTTCTATGCTTAGAAATATGTACCCGACCCATCCCATGTTTTGAAATTTGAAAAATTGCAAGTTTCTGAGGAAGGAGTCCTTCATGTCGAACCATTCTGTATATTGGACTGCCAGGTTCGTCGACTCAGGAACCGTGAGTTTGATCAAGTCAAGGTCTAGTGGGACCAATATAGCCTAGGGTCAGCTAACTGGGAAGATGCAAATGTTATTTTTAAAAACTTTCCTTATTTACTTGATTAAAATGTGTGGTAGTGCTTACTTAGCTAAGGCAGATACTTTTTATCCAACAACTAAATCAAGATACATCTAAATAATGATTTCAGTTTATGATGCACATGTGGTTCTTATAGTGATGATGTATCCTTATGATGGTAGTGATATGCATAGGTATTATGATGTTATGTCAAGGTATATTGACATATTCATTTACTACGTGATGATAGGTATTTAATGTTGAATACTCATGATGGATATGATATGCATAACGTGGCATAGGAATTATGATGCTATAATATGAGGTTATTGACATGTGGTTCATTTAGTATGAGAAGTCATGATATATATTTGATGCAATATGTTCATGTTATAACCTATGATGGTATTTCATGAGGTGAAGCATGTAATAGTTGCATACAAATTTATGACATGCATGAGCATGCAGTTCACAATGACGAATGTTCTCATAATGACATGCAAGACTTGGCATGTGGATTATTTTCTATGATACTATGATAGTATAGCTAATGCATTGTTGCATGTTGAGGTGTGATGATTGACACGACTCCACAATGGGCCGTGAGGGCCAGTTATTTGATGATCTCTTGCGAGCCCATACGCATGAGGGAGAATAAGTAACACCATATGGGCTGGGGACAAACTCAATCAACACTACATATGCCAGTGGTTCCTTTGTTTTGTGTAGCTCTTGATGGATAGCTCTTGAAGGGCTATAGGACCATCTTGAGGAGGCCAAATGCTTGATGTTCTAAGCTAGGTGCCTATTATTGGATTGGGATGCCAAAGTCTGATGGGGGTATAAGGAATTCGATTACTGGGGCTGTGCGCCTTAGTAGTTGTGGAGGGAGTGGGCCAACCTTGCGAGATGCCCGGAGTCATTGAGTACCATACCGGATGCCTACCTTAGGGCAGATGAGGTCTAAGTTAGGCACGAGCCTTGGGGCCAGCCTTGGACTAGGATACAGACCGGGGAGGCTTATGCCTGGTTCCGAAAGTGGGAAAAAGGACAGAGATTCCTTGATATTTCCCGGGTGTTGTGAAACTTTTGATGCCTGCTAGTTATACTAGTTTAGTAGAGGGTGTTGGGCGAACATGAAGTAATAAATAATAAATAATAATCAATAATAATAATAAAAATAAAAATAATTCAACTTAACTTAGGGACGAAGTTCCTTAAAGCGGGAGAGTATTTAATGTGCCCTCCCTTAATTATTAATAAGATCCTTAATAATTAATAATAAATAATAATAATAATAAATAACCATAATATTAAAAAAACACAAGGAAAATTAAATAATAAACAATGAATAAAAAATAATAAAAATAAAAATAGTAATAAATAATAAATAACCATACTAAAGCTCTAAATAAAAAACAAATAGAAATAAAACAAGAAAACAGTAAAAAAATCAGTAAAGCTATCAAAAAGAAATAAAACAAGAAAGTAATAAAGTTGCATGTAGATACATGGAGTGTGTGCATGTGGTTCCCCTTCCAATGTTTGCTCTATTTATTAGATGGTGAGGAAGATGGGAGGCATTCCATCATTCCAAGATTCTATCATTCATTCTCTTGGGAGAATAATGTTCTAAGACAGAGGATTCGCTGGCAGTTGTATGTTGATTAAGGGCTCGGGGCTGCCAGTTGTAGCAAGACCTTGCGCAATTGAGCCTATGGTTGGGTGGAGAGTCGTCCCCAAAACCTTGTTGTAGTTAGCAGACTTCAACCGAAATCACAGGTAAGGGTTCTAGCCATAGTTTTGAACTTAAAGTTAATTAATGATAAATGCATGTTGAATATAAATTACTTGATTAATTACATGTTTATTTGGGGATGTTACAATAAGTCAATTGCGAGTTTTAGTGATGAAATTTCACATTCTATTGACAAGATTTCCTCCAGACCATACACCAATTGGAAAGGTGTGAATCCAATTGTGTTTCTTACCTAGGTTCAATATGCCCACAAAGCTGAGTACAGGATCAAATGCCAGTTTCATTTGTGAACTCCTATGATTCGTGGAAGCATTCTCTTAAGGATTTTTTTGATGGCTTCAACTTGTCCATTAGCCTATGGATAACAAGGACTAGAACTATCATGTGAAAGTCCTAATTTGGCAGTTAATTCAGTCATCATTTGATTGCGAAAATGCAAACCATGATCTGTAACTATGGCTTGTGGTACACCAAACCATGCAACCACATGGTTGAAGAAAAAAAGTGCAGTTGTCTCACTACTGTTGTTTAATGTAGGCATTGCCTCAGCCCATTTCATAAAATAGTCAGCGACGACAATAATATACTCATGCCCCCAGGCTGAGGGAGGGTTACATGTCATGAAATAAATGCCCCATTTGCAAATGGTCCAATTGTGACGACAATATGCAGTGATGCAGGTGGTAATCGATTTTTACGGTCAAAACTCTGGCATGCATGACAACTTATGATAACAGTAATGCAATAGTTAAATATGGTTGGCCATAAGTAACTAGCACAGAGAATCTTCTGTGTACTAGCATAACCAGATAAATTTCCACCACAAGCACCAGAATGGCAATCATTTATAACTTTCTTGGCTTCCTCTTGTGTGAAGCACCTCTGTAAAGTTGTACCGATACCGCGACGGTAAAGGGTGTCGCCAATGATCAGATAATCTTTAGCTTGATATCAAATACGTCGTTATTGCGAGTGAGAGGTATTGGGTCAGAAAGTTTGATTTTGGAGATAGATCAGTATATCTCCATGCCAAGGGTTAGATAATGAAATCAGAAACAGAGACTCATCTGGAATTGATGGTTTCGTTGTTGAGTTGATGGCGGTAGAGGGAACATCGCAGAAGTTCAGCAAAAGCTAGAGGTTTCTTTGACTTGGATTTGATGAATTTCAAATCAAATTCCTGCAAAATGACAATCCATTTTGAATATTTTCCCCCCGCCAATTGGCGTGACTAGATGTATGTCATAGGGTTGCAATATGAAATGACAGTGGTCTTTTAGAGTAGAATATAATGGTGAAATCTATGTACAGTAGCCAAAGTTAGCTTCCCAATGTAAGAATACTTAATTTTTGTACCATTGAGATTATGACTCAAATAATAGATCAGATGTTCAATCCCATCTTCTTCTTGGACTAAAACCATAACAATGGTTATATCTGCAGCGGTGAGATACAGGAAATAGTCATTTTGATCATTAGGGGCATACATTAATGATGTTGGGATCAGGATATCTTTGTGAGTATCAAAGGAATCTTGGGCGACCTGGTCCCAATGGAAGGGAATTCCTTTTTTCAAAAGACGAGTTAATCCTTTAGCCATTTCGACATAGTTGGCAATGAATCTCCTTAGAAATTTAGCCTTCCCTTGGAGTCTCTGTAACTGAAGTAAACTGGAAGGTGGAGGTAGATCAAGAATTGCCTTAACCCCCAATAATCGTGGTAGCCACAATATCAACAACAGCAATTCCAACAGTACCAAACTTATCCTAGACTTGGTCAACAAACCTATGCTGGGTTTGGTCAACAGCAAGCTTACTCAGGTCCTGGTCAACAATCCTATGTTGGGTTTGGACAACAGCAAATTTATCCTGGTGCCCAACAACCACCTTATACTAGATATTCTAAAACAAACCTACCCCTATCAAGGTTACCACCAACAGGTTCCTTATGCTAGCATGAAAAGGCCTATTGCCCAAGCAATTCCATCTTATCCTGGTTATTGAATCGATGGATCAAACTGTTCAGTATTCGTAAGTGAAGAACTAGGTAAAATTCCTGTGGATGACATGAGTGAAGACCATGGACTAGAACAAAAACCGAAGTGAGTTCCAGATAATGATTGGTAACCCGGTGGGACAGATAGACCACCATACAGATGTGACTCAAGTGTTCTGGTAAACATTGAAGAAGTAGCGACAATAGATGTTGTCGTAGCTGTAACAGATGATACAGTCTAGGATGTTGTTTCAGCCATAGTCAATTGACCCAATAAATTTCCTAGTGAATCTACGAGAGTTTGAAAGTAAACAAGATCAGAAGGAGCAGTTAACTAAGGATAAGAAGGATAAAGATAAAGCCCGGTCCAAAATGAGTTGGAGTTCTGGGTGAAGTTTCTTCTTCTGATTCCTCTTCAATAGCAATCAAACGGGGTGAAATGATTTCACCATCAGGCTCGTAATAAATCTCTGGTGTTTGACTTTGTGGTAAAGGAGAAGTCTCAACAGTTACAGATGTCTTAGGATAAACTAACCGATCATCTTCTAGTATGGGAACAACATCTGATTATTTAACTTTGAGATCCAAGTGTTCTGGTAAAAGAACAACGGGTTCAGGATGAATTTCTTGAACAACTTCTAGTTCAAAAGTAACTTATGGTTGAACTGTGATAGGTTCGGGATCAACTTTCGGTTGAACAGATTCAAGTTCAGAAGTAATTTCTTGTTGAACAACTTTGGGTTGAGGATCAACTTCTTGTTGGACAACTTCAGTTACTATTTCACTAAGTTCACTTTTAGTGTCCTCAGGTAATTGTAAAGGTTCCACTTCAGTAGCAGATAAACCAGTAACAATAGGAGTAATTGGGATCACAGTACTTACTTTATAGGTGACTCTAGTAAATTAGATGAAGAACCAGAAGTTTGTGATGTACTGGACTCAGTTAAACGGGACTGCTTTTGCCGACTAGGTGTAGCTTCAAGCGGTAAAGGCGGTTTACTCGTTGTCCTCTGCGAATGACGGGGTAAATGTTGATTTTCCTGCACAATTTCTGATTGATTTTATTACAAAAGAAAATAAACAAAAAGAGCGTAATCTAGGCAAAAGGATTACCAAGTAACTATGAACTGCAATATACTACCTCAGTAAACCAAGGACTTAACATACATGCAGGTAATCTCCCTGAATGTTGTTTTCGGTGTATCACAGTATACAAGGAGGCTGACTCAATTACCTATGGATGGATAGAAACCTAATGTAGTCCTCCCATATATACCCAAAAGTACATGGAAGCCCAATCTGTGTTAGAGTTGTCTAATGTGAAACCGCACAGTGAGAGCATTCCTTTATACTTTTCGTACTATAACACCACCCTATATAACTGAAAGTACATGGACGAGCTACGATATACTTAAGTATGTGGAATGAGGTATCACACTTGGAATGTATCGCAGACCATTAGCGACATATGTTATGCTTCATGATGTTGGAACACGTCTCTAGCCTAGACCTCTAAATGTTATGCGTTAATTTACAATGCTCCATTAGGTTAATTGAGATAAATTTTAGTTGATCTTGTTTAAAATTTTTCCTTTCAGGTTCACTGCGTGATGTTTATGAAACTCCTAGAATGCAACTAAAATGAGAAACATTCTTTTCATTTGATTTAAACAATGAAAACCATAACTAAAAGGGATAGACCAATCAGAATCTTTAAACAAAGAGCATAGAGCACATCTAATGCAACTTTCCCTATACCATTCCTACAAGCACTCACAAACTTCTAAATGCATAATGCATGTTTTTATTTTCATTCCTTTAATCTTTAGATGAACATAAGGAAACTAAATGCACAAATGATCAATCAATGCTTTTCACAAGAAACGAAGACATTACGACAGTTTCGTTTTCAAAGAAATTAAGACTTTACGACAATTCTTTTTTCAGAAAAAGACTAATCGATGTAAGCTAACTTTGATAATGAATTGATAATGATAAATAAATCTCTTAAGAAACAATAAACAATCAAGGTCAAAGTAGGGCTACGAGAAGAAATGCAAATTGATTTCAGAGCCATAGAAAACATTGATCTTTTAGCAAACAACATCAGAAGCAAATTTGGAAAAAATCAAGCAAAAGATGGGTTTTTTGGCTTGACAGGGATTAGCACAGCCTTGAGTGGGAGACAGTGTGTTGCAGAGCACTGTCTCTAAGCTAAGGCTGCTCTACAGCACAGTGTGTCAAGACCAACAGTGCGTTGATGCCAGAGAGCACAATCAGCAGACATTTAAGCACATTTTTTGACCAAAAAAGCTTCAAGATGACTGAAAAGAGATCAATGAACTCAAGTAAAGTCTACTAGGATGTAATATGATAAGGGTAAACTACCAGGAATGACGGTCGTTCCCCAGTATGGTCGCCAACTTGTTATACGCAATTTATACCTACGGATAAGTACATCTTCCCTAAGTGGGTAGTTACACTTAGAACAACATAAGTAAAGATGTTTAACCTTTTCCTACAATAGATAGATAAGATAAAGGAACCTACTTGTGATCTTTCACTTTCTTTGATCTCCTTTGAATTGCTCCCATCGCTCCTGCTCAAACTGAATTCGCTCAATTGGTACCCGCAAACATAAACAGAAGATGACAACAATCAATGCATATGATCTATCTACTATAAACAAATGAAATCAACGACATTTGAACATACATTCATCGTAGATATGGACAAAAGTATTGGAAAAGGAACAAACAACTTTATTTATTGATAGAAGGAGAAGTTACACCCAATGTGGTTCGATCTCGTGTCACTCATCCAGCTTAGTCCAAACCCTCATCACACTAATAGCACATCAATCCAGTAGCATAACATTACTTGACAATGATTTCAAGTCTCAAACCAACATTATTTCTCTACAATCCAAGTTCCAACCCCGTGATCACTATGATGAATGGTCAATTTATAAGGAAATGCAAGTGGTTTTTTCATAAATTAGGCATTGAATGGTTTTCCATAATTGGATAGTTAGTTTCCAAGGAGAAAGGGATGAGAGGATAGAGGGTTAATTGATCCATAACCTATCGAAAGTTGAGCTCATGGGATGGGATAAGATTTGGGCATCCTTCTAGAATGCTCCATAATCAAGGAATATTCCCATAATCCTATGTCAATTCCGCTCATTCTCACCCAACGCAGGCTAAAGTGGGCCTAAGTGCACTGCAGCACAATTCTGAATGGGCCTACCTGCTATGCAGAGTGGTTTCCCCTGACCAAGGTTACGCTGGTGTCCCAAAGAGGCATTTCAGTAGGGTTTCAAGCTAGGAAACTTTCATGGATGAAAACATTCAATATGATGACTTGTGTAGGGCATGTTGCAACTGAATTATGGTTTGATGAGCCCTATTTGTACCGATATGATCATCAAGAATGATGTGCCCAAATAGACCTGTAACACCTATCTCTGGCTAAGATGGTAAATTTATTGAAAATAGTCATGTAAGCACTTCAAATGCCCCTATTTTCAATCATAGTAGCTCTTAGCAAAATTTTAAAGCAAATAGAAACAATTCGAGAAAACTTCTTGTGGTAGGGCGGTGGATGAAAAATTGGATAACGTATGGCCATTAATATTATGGAAAGTGATATGCACCCAATTGAGAGAGGAAGTTTGGGCCTTCAAAAAATAGAACTCTTCAACACAACAATATCAAGGTTAACATGGATACGAAAGAAATAATGGTTAACATCATGGGCATGTATATGGAATATCCCATGATAGAATATCACAAGAACTACATCATTTCTAGGTGGATCTCATATTTATAAAAAATTCCAACAAGGAAATATGTCTCAATGTAGATAAACTTATGGGAAATATGGGATGGAAGATCAACCTTGTTTTGGGAGGATTTGCAAGATTAATTTATCCCTTGCAAGATTGATGGTTACGAAAAATTTATGTGAATATCTCTTTATAGTTTTGGGAATATCCACATTAGTTAGGTCCAACTTCCAATTTTGATAATTTATAAAATTGAGAATGGTGATATGCATAAACATTAAGAAACAAATAAGGATATAACTCTCATAAAGAGAGCTCATAATAAAATAAGCTCTATATGTCCTATGCTGGGTGAACATGGGCCATGAGAATTTCTCGCAAAACATGCTTATAATATGTTAATAAATGAGAACATCTAAGCCATAATGGTTTCATTTGAAATAAGTTATTTGAAGGTTTTAACCCTATACAAAAATTATCCTCAAATGAATTCTTAAAAAAAAATAAAAAAAATAGGGTGTTGCCCCAAACCCCAAACACGAGGGGCTATTGCCCCCCTTTCAAACCCCCTATTGTGCCTGACGTAACATAACAACACCTACAACTATTTTTGCATTCAATATAAAACATACCCAACATTCTCCCACTAGTTCTTTTCTTTGCACACAAGGGGTCATAGGAGTACAGAGTCACCAGTCCAGGGTTGCAATGCCCAATATTTCTCTACATATAAAACTTCTCAGTGCTCACAAACTTTGTCAATGCATCTGCAACATTCTTCAAAGTGTCCACCTTTACCAACAACACCTTTTTGTCTTCAACCATATCCCTCACAAAGTGATACTAAACATCAATGTTCTTTGTCTTCCAATGATAAGCAAAGTTCTTTGCCAATGAAATTGCACTTTTATTGTCACAATCTATCCTTATAGCTCATTGTACCAATCTCGTCCCTGAACAAAACCTTTGAAACCAAACTACTTCCTCGCTCACATGAGTGGTTGCATGTATTCAACCTTTTTAGTTGAAAGTGCCACTACATATTATCTCTTGCTCATCCAACTAATTGCTCCTTCAATTTGGTTAAACACATACCCACATGTAGATCTTCTCTAATCCAAATATCCAGCCCAATATGCATCAAGATAGACACATATGTCCAACACTAAGTTCAATCATGGTCTTCCTTGGTAGCACAAACCATAATCAGTAGTGTCATGCAGATACCTGAAAACTTGCTTTACAACTGTCCAATGCTCCTTCCCTAGTTTTGACATAAACCTGCTCAATACTCCCACTGCATGTGTAATGTTTGGTCTCTTATATACCATTGCATACATCAAGATTCTGATTTCAATTGCATATGGAAGACAAGAAAAAAAATTTCCTCTTCTTGTGTCTCAAGACATTGTTCTACAGATAACCTTATGCCTACATGAATAGGAACCTTCATTGGTTTATTATCCTACATATTAAACCTCTGCAATATTGTCTCAACATACATCCTCTGGTTTAACCGAATCTTCCTCTTTGCCTGATCTCATTTAAATTCCATGCCCAAAATAAATTTTACGGCACCAAGATCCTTCATGTTGAATTTAGAGGAAAAATGGTTCATATATGCGATAATTTCTCTATCATTTCCGATCACCAACATATCATCCCCATACAAGACCAAATAAATAACATGATCACCAAGTAATTTCTAACAAACAACGATTTTCTCTGCTCCTTATGAAGACAAGTCCTTGTATATATGTATCAAATTTTTTGTACCACATCCTTGGTTATTGCTTTAACACATACATATACTTCTTTAACCTGCACGCCAATTCTTTCTTATCCTTCATTACAAAGCCTTCCCGTTACTTCATGTAGATCTCTTCTTCTAGATTCCCATGTAGGAATGTTGTCTTCACATCCATCTACTTTACCTCGAAATAAAAAGCAACAACAACATATAAACGTAACCTAATAGAGCTAACTTGGAAATATGAGAAAAAAATCACCAAAATCAATTCTCACCGTGTGGAAATAACCTTTCACTAGTAATCGAGCTTTGTGTTTCTCCACTTTTACTTCTGCACTCATCTTCTTCTTAAACACCCTTTTGTTACCAATGAATTTTCTTCTAACTGACAACTCTACTAGATTCAAATCCTCATTTTTGTCCAACGTTGTCATTTCTTTAACCATGGCCTTCTTCCAAACTTTGTTATCCTCTGAATCCACCGCCTCCCTCACAGTATTAGGATCATCATCAATAATAGATAAAACATAATTTGAACATAAATCAGATGGATGATACCTATTTGACTGCATTTTTTCCAAAACTAATCTCCTCAAAACTGGAATGTGCAGTTCTTCTTCTTCTTATTCATTTTTTTCTGTCGAGTTTGATTCTTCACACTTCATATCAAATTATATCTTCTCTGGTTCCTTTTCCCTTGGTAGGACTTCTTATTTCATGAAATCATTCACTTCTCTAAATACCACATCTCGACTTGTACACAACCTTGTTTATTTTTAGGTTCCAAAGTTTGTAGGCCTTTAAACCATCTGTATACCCAATAAAGATGCACCTTTCAAATTTACTATCCAACTTTGTTTTTTTCTCCTTTGGAACATGTACATATGCATCGCAGCCAAATACCATGAGATACATGAGAGAGATTTTCTTACTAGTTTCTACTTCATGCAGAGTCTCACCCTCCAATGTTGATGAAGGTGATTTGTTAAATAGGTAACCTGCAATATCCACTACCTCTACCCATAATTTCTATCCTAATTCAGTGCCATTGAACATGTTTATTTCCTTTTCCATCGATGTCATGTTCATCCTTTCTACAACTCCATATTGTTGAGGTGTGTATGGAGTAGTCTTCTACCATTTTATACCACACTTATTAAAAAACTCTTCAAATTCCTTCTTGCAAAACTCTCCACCATTATCTATCCTCAACACCTTAATCTTCTTCTTTGTCTAATTTTCCACCTGAGCCTTAAATTATTTAAACCTGTCAAAGACTTCAGATTTATTATTGAGGAAATATATCCATGTATGCCTCAAGAAGTCATCTATAAACAATACATAATAGATAGATTTACCCAGTTATGGAATTGACACAAGTCTAAACACATTATGCACAAGCTCTATTATTCCTTCTACCCTCTTAACTCCAGAAGGAAAACTCGCATGATTATGCTTCCCATATACACAATGTTCATAGAAATCAAAATCCAAAGATAAATTAGACATGCATTCTACCATAACATTACCATGTAGTATCTTAAGGCCCTTCTCTCAAATACGTCCCAGACTTTGATGCCACAACATAGTCTTTTCACCAAAGAATACAATATTTTCTAGTTCACTTTTGGGAACAATAGAATTGTTGCACCAATCAATAGTAATACTACCCATAAGCTTGTACAGAGTTTCGATATGAACTCTTCACATCAATACCAATGCTACTTGAACCATCTTACAAGTATCTTTCTTGAACACTATCTTTACACATGCATCATCCATCTTACTTAAATTAGATTTCTAGTGAACCTTGGAATTTGAAAAAAACCTGGAAGTGTTCTAATCCTTCCACCTATCAACTTCAACTTGAATTTTCCCCATCCTATGAGTATGGTCAACCTCTCATCACCTAGGAAGACATCACCACCATCATATTTCTCGTATTCATAGAATCACTCCCTATGGGGATTCATATGAACATATGCACCTAAGTCAATCAACCATGCCTCATGTAGCAAACCATGATTAAATTTTCACCATTATAAAAAAATTTAATTTACTCAAAGATTGAGAGAAGGGACCATTGGTTGTTTGAGGAGATTAAAAGAGTTGATTGGGTATTAAAAATAATTTTAGAGACAAGGACATGCTCGGGTGTCCTTCATCTGCAACAACAAGAAAGAAGAGGATAAAGAATTAAGGGCAGTGTGGGTGACGTTGTCTAGGAAGCAAGGGGTTGCATAGAGTCTTGGGAAATGATCGATGGTTTGTTATGTTAAGAGGCACAATCAAAGGAGAGGGGGATCATTCTTGGATACAAGCAGGCTCTCAAACCATGTTTTGGGGGGATTCAAGGACTCTTGGGAAAAGAACATGTGCTTAGATCACGGTTTGTGAATTCTCTTACTCGTTGTTGCGGGCGCAATAGAGAAAATGAAGGGGAGAGTGTTGGGACATAGAGCACTATGAAAAATACCAACTAAAGAATCCTTGGGAGGAGGATTTCTGGGAAGAAAAGACAAAGACATTAAGCTTGACAAAGTGTTGAAGGAACCACCAAAATCTTGGGATTGAAGAACCTACTGCATTTAGGAGAGTGGTGATCATTGTGAGGCCGATGAATCACCAAGAGTTTCCTTGGCGGCTAAATAATTGGTGTGTGTCTCACAATTGAACCACTTAGAGAGGTGATTCCTTTTGCCTAGCAGTAGCTTATCCTCTGAAGAAAACTTCCTTTAGTGTGGATTCTCTTCTACTCACAAAGAGATGATAATTCCCTGTTGTATGGTATCCTGGTATGGATGTTTATCCTGGTTATAAGTCTAGAAGACTGAAAATCTATGTCGCTAGTGGATAAAGGTGTTGTGAGCTTATGACCTCTTGCTTAGCTGATAACACTATTTGGTTTCCCTTGTAAAATCACTCTACCTCTAGCATTAGAATCCAGCTCGGGGGTGATAGTCACAAGAAAATCTTATCTGCAATTGTTTATGGTTGGGTGGAGAGTGATAGTCCCACTCTTAGTTTCCCATCTTCAACCTTAATTCAAGATGAGTTCCTTGCATATACTATTTGCCATGAATTGTATGTTTATACTATAAGTTTATATATATATATTTATATATATATATATTATTATATATTATATATATAATAGTATATATAATATATATATATATATATCATGGTTAAATGTGCACTAAACTTGTGATGTTAAGGTCTCACAGGCAGTGTGTTTCATTTTGTAATGGCCCTGCAATGTTTGATGTCGGTAGTTCTGGAAATAACCATGCAAAAACGAAACCACACTTATATATGGGCATATAATTCATAGAACATGTGTACATACATTCATATATATCTATCTATCTATCTATCTATTGGGTGATTTAATTGCGAGTTAAATCCCTATCATTAATTGTCAACCCATGGTTTGTTGACGATGTTGAACCTGCCAACATGTCTTCGGATCTCCCTGGTAAGAAGTCCCAACTAGACCTCAAACCGTTTGGTGTAGGAGTCCCAACAGTGGGTCATACGGTATCGCCTTGACCTCATTTGCATATAGAGGCAAGGAAGATGTCCCTGTTTGTAGCAAGGGTGTGACATATGCAGCAAGTCAACGAAGGTGCATGCATAGCTCTAGCACACGGAGGGTGAGGTGAGTGTGCCCCTTGGAAACTTGTGAAAGCACATTGCTAAGAAGGGAAAACACGAGCAAAGATGCATCACAAAATGGAAAGCAAGTAAGCTAGAAATCCAAAGTGATGGTTAAACCAATAGCACATTTCAGTAAGATTCATACATACTTATATAGAAAAGTCCATACGTGCATGCATAAGAAAACAGATACATATATCATTAGCGAAAGCAAGTTTGCTGAAATGTAATAACAACTTATGCATGAAATGTGTTGTATCTGTTAGCGCTCAAAGCTACCTTAGGCTGAAATAAGGTAAAACTCAAGGCTACATCAAACCACGCTCAGCCTCGTAGCTAGCCCTACGAGGACAGGAGAGGGCTCTCTCTGGGTCTATCTCGGAAAAAGGTTTTCAAAGGGGCTAAGATGACCTATAGTGAAAGCGGATTTTAGGCTAGTAAAGAGATAAGAAAAGGGTTTTTTCATAAATGGTTGGGTTTTCTAGGCTACATGGGACAAAGATAGCGAGAGCAGGGAAATTAAATGAAAAATGCAGATTATCTCATGAGGCAAGATAGGCAAGAGCTTAAGCATCCAATTTGAAATAATGTGGAGTGGGTGAACTGTTTGAGAGGTTGACAAGGGCATAGAAGATGAATCCTTGTCAAACAGAAGAAAACATTAAATATGAACACTTCCTCAAGACAGAGCAAATAAATTGAATTTTGCCTTTCTCACTTAAAAGTATTCATTTAGAAACGATTACGAATGAACTGCAAACATTACAAGACACATATGAAAACAAAGGAAGAAACACAATGCTAAGCTATTACCACAGGGATCTCCTGAAACAGAGCTACATCATTTCATTAATATCCAGCTAGAACTATACAATGAAGCACATTTTTTATCCTCCACCAGCTTTCAGAACTCTCCCACCACTCTTTACAAATAATTTTCAATACAATAAATAAGTTCCTCTGTGGGAAAACAAATCGACCCAACAACAAAGGTGTTGTTTCAACTTAAATTACAAAAAATAGAAAAGAGAGTTTCATCTATTCTAAAAAATAGAACAACTTCCTTCTAAATCTTCTGGTGATTGGCTAATTAAGAGGCAAAACTAGAGCGCAGATCCCATAGAATCAAGACTGAGGATAAAAATAGGCAAATTCGTTCCTATATCTCTGCTTATGGTTGGTATTCTGCGTGTACAGTCAGGCGTTTGGTGCTTTGACCGTTTATTTGCCAGCAAACTTTGCCTATCATCTTAGCGATGACAAGTGAAATCTTTGGGTTTGCTTGATATTTTGCCAAGTTAGCAGCCTTCTTCATCATATTCTGAAGTGCTGTCATTATATCTGGATCACTGAACGCAACCATCAGCTCTGGATTATTCAATATTTTACTCATATCAACATCACCACGCGTTCTGCCTGGGAAGCCACCAGTAGCCCCTCTCTGAGTTTGGCCTTTGCAACTTGACTCCAAACTACATCCTCCTTAACACGTGATGCAAACTAATATGCCCTTTCAAAGCTTCGGATGTGATCTAAAAGAACATTTACTGCCTGCACATTTAGGTTGAATTTCTTGAAAATATGGAGGGCTTCCTCATATAACTTTTTTCTAACAGCAATCTCTCCAATTTCAGGGACATCAAATTTGTCCAATCTATTGATATAATCCATTAGGCATGACCTGTCAGCCTCTATGGTTGTATGAATGAGAACCGTTCAACAACATAGCTGGCTTGGAGTTCGAACAGAAAATTTTTATTGCTAACATCAATAAGTTCATCATCACATTGGCCTCGCCAATATAAAACAACTGCCAGAGTTGGATTCCTTTTCTCACACTGTTTACCCACCACATATGAATCATAATAGGGGTTTGTTGTAAAGAAGTGTTCTAGATTATCATGTGTATCAATATTGATTTTACCCAGGGCACTGTGAACATGTACATCTTTACTTCCTTCGATTACAAGATGTTCTAAGATTTATTTTTTAGCAGCGGAAGCCGATTCCTTTTCTTGCATTCTTCAATAAGTTGTTCAACAGGGAGGGAATCACCAACTGACATAATCAGATTTTCAATGAAATCCTCTGGAACATCATCATTAAGTAGTTCGCCAACATGTAAAGGAACATTGCTTGGATTTCCCTTTGACCGTTCACTACTCAAGTTAATATCACCGCTATCAGGTAGCATAGCTTTAAAACTGGCAATAGGAGTTGCCCGTCTAGTCTTCCCTTTCTCCTGCAAATCTTTTCTCAATGAAATCACTTTGTGTCATTCAAGGCTATCCACAATAATATGATCCAGATGTGCTTCTAGTTCTCGTGGACAAAATCCTTTGCGACCTCAAGGAATCTGTAAATGGGACTTCTCCAATGCTTGGGAATCATAGTCTTACTCAAAGTTTTGTTGTGCTTTACACATCCTTCGTTCCCATAAGTGTTCACCGTGTCCTGTAGTAGGGTTTCATGCTGCCATATCTCAATCTATCCTAAATGATCTGGATCAAGCTCCTCCATGATGAGAACAGCATATTCCGCAGCATTCTCCTTCAACTTTGCCAGTTTGTTTGCAGAAGCACTCAGCACACTAACCTCCTTAACCTCATCTTCTGATATTCAGCCCACCAAGATGTATAATTTTGGCATTTGAATGGAAACTCTGTTTTATTTGATTTTGCTTTGTCTCTTTGTGCTAATGATGTTCTTTTTGTTTGTGCTTTTGCAGGAGATAGGAGCAGCTGAAGCTGCTGCCATTGAAGAGTTGTACAGCTTTGAAACACTTTGACAAATTACATATTTATTACAAAAACACATTTGATGATTTCTTCTTCAAAACAGGGTTTTGAAGAAGAATCAATCTTGCATTATTGACGATGACATTCCTGAAATAAAAACTTACTGAACCTCCCTCCGGCCTGCAAGCGTTATTTCACACTTCTAGAGACAAAACCCTGGACTCAAGAATTAAAATAACTCTTTTTGACCAAAATGGCATTTTATGACTGCAAATGATGAGAAATGAACCTTGGAGAATTTGATTCTGACAAGGGACTGACAGGACCGAGTCTAACATTGGCTCCAATGGGGATGGCAGTTGTCGCTCCGTGGAGGTTCCAAGAACTGCAGATCTTTGGGAGAGCAGACAGTGCCTCCATCCATTGGGCTATGGAGTCATTATGTCAATAGACAACACAACATTGCTGACTCTTTTGTTAATTGAAACTGACTGAAAAGAGTGAAAAACTGGCTCAGCAAACTTCACACTAAAACTGTAATGAAACTCAGAATGAAATGTTGCCTTTTGGCTGCTTATTTATTTACAAAATCTACCCTACTTTGCTGTAAAAACAATAGATCAGGTAATACTGTAATGCCAGATTAACCATTCAAGTAAATCTGAGAATGATGCCGCTTGAGAATGCTTCCACTAGGACACAAATGTAATTGCTGGCAGCCCTTCATGCACATAATGAACCTGGTTATGTAATAGACAGCTTGATTTGTTAGTCAAACTGAAAAACATTTCCATGTACATCGCAATAGGATCGCGAAAGCCAGACTCCGTTTGCTGCCCCAACTCCGCAATACATACCTCCAGCTGCACACTGTCAATGCAAACATCTGTAGGCAACTCTATTATTTCTTGTTTTGAAGGAGGAAGAGTTTCCAAGAACTTGTTGGGATCTCGGAAATCATATGACTGGATCTACTCATTCAAATACTGAATCTCCTTCTCAAGTTTTTCAACAATTAACTCACAGACACTAGTTTTAGTTTCAAGAGAAAACTTCGGAGACTTCAAACATTGAAGCAAGGCACTGAAAAATTATTCATTAATTTCAATATCCACTAACCAATCTCTAACTTCTTTTACAGCTTCACAAAGTGCATGGTTTGCCACATACCCTACCATTGCATAAATGGATCAGCGAGCACTGGAATGTCTGGATCGAGTTGGAGTCGCCAGGTGAATGTTTCAGCCTTCATATGTGTCCGACTGCTGTCCACCATCAGCATCAAATCTGCAACTTGATTTCATGTACTGGGACAAGACAATCAACAAGTCGAATGTCACATCAACAGCAGACCATCTCCCCAATATGGTCGCCACTATGTTAGCGCTTAAATCTACCTTAGGCTGAAATAAGGTAAAACTCAAGACTACATCAAACCACGCTCAGCCTTGTAGCTAGCCCTACGAGGACAGGAGAGGGCTCTCTCCGGGTCAATCTTGGCAAAAGGTAATCGATGAGGCTCGAGATGACTAAATTGGTAATTAATTTTAGGCTAGGTATGAAGTACAAGGAGTTTGAAGTTGACTTTTTTGGGGTTTTTGTTGAATTTAAGGGAAAGGCAATTTTGGGTGCGGGAATGAGACACAGTTTTTGCAGAGGTCCGATTAGGGCAAGGAAGGCGATTGTCTTGATGCTTTAAAAGTGAAAGAGATGGATAGATCATACTGGAGAGGAGCTAAGGAGAGCAAGAAGCTTTCAAGGATTCTCCTTAAACAGATGAAAACATGGAAAATCAAACAAACTTAAAGGCAGAGCATATCAAATTATGGATTCTACCTTAACACTTCATTTGTTCAATTACAGAAGATGAGAGAAGGAAAATGATACACATAAAAACTTACAGATACTGAAATAAGCACACCATCAACACATAAAGCCACATGAATCCCAAACAGTGCTGCAAAACCCTAGTCTTTCCTTAGCCAAAAATGCAGAGAAAATATGTACAATAGTATGCCAAAGCAATCCCAAGTGTCCAACCTCTCCCACCTCTGAAAATGATTGAGAAATTACATCATATAGACCATCCTAATCAATTTCCATGCCTTTATGAGTCGAATTCCTCCTTCTAGGAGCAGTTTGAACTAATTCCAAACATAGAGCTGAAAACTAGGCATCCAAACAACCTGCCTCTAAAACAAGGGAAATTGATTCTTTACATTAAATTTTTGCTATTTTGTGAATGAATCATCTAGAATAGGTAAAGTGAGTCCAAGTTACATGCCAACCATAAATTTACATCAAGATAACTCAAATATTTCATCCACAAGTAAAACTGGTTCGACTGGCCGAATTTCTGAGCAGGAAGATGAAAATTTGACCAAAAATCTTTATGCGTTGCGCGCCTGAGCTCTATGCATCACGCGCCTTTCAGCCTACTTTTTGGGCACTTCCCAACATCAAAATCAAGCTCCCAATAGCTGGTTGGAAAGCCCTAGATGTCTGTTATCCAACCCAAGTGGAATTTCCCAACTTGGAGCTCATTTGCCCCTTCAAAATGTCATTCTTCCAGAAGTACTTCCTGCTGGAGCAAAAGGTGGCAGCAAGGTCGTTTTCATGGTGTTTTTGGGCCTTTTGATCATCCAGAACTTGATGAAATGCTTCGGAAATACTTGAGAATGTATAACTTACCATGAAAAACCCAAAAATATAAATTTTTCCTTCAACAAGTGTCCCAATCAAAAGCGAGCGCGTCGACGCGCTACGCGTTGAGCTGAAAAATCTGTTTTGCAAGCCAAAAATTTCCAAAATGACAAAAATTTCTCCAAATTTGCTCAAATTTAGAGCAAAGACCCTTCATCATGTATTATGCCCAGCCAACGAAGCCTCGGCCAAAATCCAGAGTGGATCAGGTGTTTCACGGCGCTTCAGTGTCCTCATGGTGTATGCAGTTCAATGGTGCAATTTCTGTCTTAGTTGTATGATGTGTTGTTGTCAGTCATGGTGTTGCGAAGTGTATGTTCAGATTGTTGAAAATGAGAAATGAGACCTTGGTGTCTTTGTCTCCAATCGCCAAATGCGTGCCAAAGGGGAATGAGGGATTGAGAACACCTATAAGTGAGATAGGAATGGGATATGGTGATGGGGGGTAGTTTTGAAGGACAGGAGTGAAATGAAATGGCAACATATCAGTGAATAAAGTGGAATCAAGGCTAAAGAAAAAACCTTTGAATGTTATGGATACTAGGATTTTATCAATGGAGGAATGTAGTAGTACGTAATAGGGTTTGGGATTTCACATGGGAACCAAAAGTAGAAAGGGATATGAGAATAATGAATATGGGGAAGGGATAACGATATGATCACATGGTAGTGACAGCAGTGATGGAATACAAAGAAAAGGTTGACAAATGGCAAGAATTTAGCACCAACACAATCTTCAAACTTTATGCATAACCCTAGGAGCAGATTTGGTATAAGGTAGGGTTTGATGTTCACCATATCAAACACTTGTTTTCTTCGCATTCGAAACACCATAACAAATCCACGACTCACTGAGCAGGCATAAATAACTTAATTGCAGACAAATGAAGTGGTTTGATGAGAATTTGGGTGATGAACTTTTTTTTTCCAGCCTTTGGGCTATATGCGTAGCGCGCTCCTAATGTGTACCGCGCATGTAATTTTACATAGGACGATGAAGCCCAATGCGTAGCGTGCTCCCAATGCGTAGCGCACTACATAGTGAATTTTTCAGGAGGCTTTTGGAGGCCTTCACAGTATCAAAATTGGGTACAGGATAGCTCGTTGGAAAGGTATTTGAGTCTAATTTCCAACACAACTAGAATTTTTCAATTTGGAGTTCATTTTCTTTGTCAAAAATCAAATCTCCCAAGACTGGTCAAAATGTGCCAAATGAGGCTGCCTCAAGGTAGAATGCTGTTGCAGTCAACTTTTGAATGCCTTCCTCAACTACAAATTGAGCTCATGATAGTTCATTGGAAATATATTTTTGTCTAGTTATCCTTTGACTCATCACGAAAGTTATTTGGCCAACCAAGCTAGGATAAAACTTGATTTTCCCAAGGTCACTTCAGAGGTGCATCAATTCTCCCGAGGCGATTGTATTTTTAACATTTATCTAAAACCATGATACCTGTGTAAAAAGTGAAAGAGGTTTTTCTTCCTTGGTCTGTTCTAGACAAAAACCTCTCTCAGTTTTTCAAAATTCATCTTTGATTTCCCTGGAACATCTTTTGAGTGAAACTTATCCCGATGTGTGAAACAAGGGATTTTGTCGAAATGAAGCGAAATGAAGGGGATAAGGGGCTTCTAAATTGTTGGGGAAATTTTTGGAAGTAGGGAAGGATGTTAGGAAGTAGGGGAAAGTGGAATCTTAGAGATCAAGTGAGGGGAAGGGATCCAAAAGGGAAAAACACAGGCCTAGCCTAGAAAATTGCCAAGTTGTGGCAAGAAACTAGGGTTTGTGCAAAATGAGCAATTTGGCGGATCTCAGTGATGGAAAGTGTTTATTAAGGTACATTAAGGATAGGGGAAGGTGTGTGAACATCAAGATACAAGTTTTTTCGATGATTTGACCATCCAAGAGAAATTACCTCCAAAACCCTAAGAGAGGGAAATGGACCATACCTAGGCACAACTGAAGCAAGAACAAGCTGTAAAATGACCCAATGGAACTTGAAATGATGATGACAACCCTCTGAATGATGGTACACTCAATTGAATGGTGACATGAACCGACATTTGTACAATTTTGAAAAGAGTGAAAACAAACCCTAGACCTAATGCCTAGTGACCAAATTTTGCTTGAAGACTTATTGAAATGACAAAATTTGACCTTGACACCTTAAAATCACTTTGTATGAGCATATTTGATCACTGAAGGAAGGCTGCAAAGGCTGACACTAACAGTATCTATTATATTAAGAAGTGAAAGTTCCAATCATACAATACAACCATGGCCAACCACTAGTCCCGACAGCAAAACGTTACAATCACTATCGCCTGCTCCTCCAAAGAGATATACTATCTCTATACAGTGGAGAAGCCAAGGCTCATTAAAATACTCTCCAAGATTTTTATAAGATACTCCTATTGGAACATTGGCTGACCAAAATCCCTATCAATGAGTTACGAGGTACTTTAAATAGCAAAGGGTGGGGTGACCCTTGACATTCTCCCTTTGTGACTGTTCACCTGCCCTCATGACTCTTCAACTACTCTATGACTGTTACATTCAATTATCAACACTTGGACTTCCACTTTTCAAGATGTTACATTTAATCTGCACATGTACCCATGTGAGAAAAAATAGGCTTTATAGGGCCATGCAAGAGACCGCTAAGACTCAGACAATTGTGAGACGAACAACTCTTCGACATCCTCATGGGGGTCGACCGTGATAAGATGATGCCAATCTTGGTGGTCTGTGGTGGTGTCTGTGTGCTCAATGGTGGCATCTTGCTGAAAGTGAACTCTTACCTCTATTGCATCTGAGTACACTGATATGGATCCTTTGTCCAACTCATCTGATAACATGTGCATGGTCATCTTGGGTGTGGATGGACCGGAAACACACTGATGCATAGTGTCCGTGCTAATCTCCAAGTGTGTACTGATGGCTATGCACATCAATTGTCAAACTACATGTTCAGCCCCAGTCGGACTAAGTTCATGTCTTTTCCTTGGTGAGTGTGCCAATGGGTGGGATCGCATGTGTGCGTATAATAACGCACATGTTGTTGAACTCCCTTGCATGCGATCAACAACACTGGTCACCCTAGCTACTCTTTGTGAGTTGCTGGGATGAATCTATAACTTGTAAAGGTGCAGTTTCATTAGTCTGTGCATGTCACTACACTTGTTGTACCTATTCCTACTGCAACCCTTCTCTTATCTATACAGTTGTTGTTGTTCCTTGAGTTGTCGCTTCAACACCTATAACTCCTTCTCTGTTTCTTTCTCTGCCTTCGCGCAATCCTCTTGTCACGTCGTCACCTCATAGCCTCAATATCCAAAGCTTATTTCATCATAAGTGGATCTGATTTGAACTTGCAGCTCTACTCCGCCTTCTTGTTGTCAACAACCTTCCTCTTGTATTCATCGCGTGTAGGTGTGCTACCATCTGCTGCTACTATTGGTGCTGCTCTCTATAATGCTACTGCAATTTCATCTTGATGTCCTTGTCTATGAACAACTTGATGTATTCATATGTGGGCAAACTCAAAGACATTTGCTCATCTGCATCTCCAGAGATGCTCTCAACACTGTCTTTGACTCTACTCTCCTGGAAGCCATGTGCCTACTCCGTTGAGAGGCAGAAAAACACCTGTGATACCTAGATACATAGAAACACTCATGGAAATCAATTTGTCAATCATAAACCAAAACACACTTGAGGACTGACTTGCAACATACCTATGTGACTGGTCATGAAGATTGCACAATTTCCACTGGGAGGTCAAGAGACTAATTGCCAAAACTATGAAAGGCACATTCCAGGCTATTGGGAGGCTGACTGACTATTGGAACTGCACAATGCACAATCCAACCTCGCCTGTTGGATGCTAATATTGCACATGCACAATTTCAGCTGGCAAGTGATGTAGGCCTAGGGACTACATTGTGCAATTTTCTAGACCAGCAGTCATTGCCTCTTAGAATTATGGAAAGAAATACTAGAGGGCACTGACTAGGCATATTTGCACATTTTCTAGGAGGAACGCAGGGCCATCCCTCTCATAATTGCGCAATGTTGTCCAGGCAATGCAAAGTCAGAGCCAAGGTAGCCTAGACCCACTGACAGGCTACTGCAACATGAAAAGTTTGAATGCATGGTGAAGCTAAGCGTAAACAAGAGTGAATGATCATGGATGTAAACAGTGAGTGCAGGATTCAGAAGACAGGACAACACGGATGTGTGTGAAGCAGGTCGTCGCGACGGCGACTATTAGTGCAAAAACAGTGTCATGCATGCGACAACAATGAGATGTGAACAAAAATTGAAACGATGTTTGTATAAGCTAACATAAATTAAAATGACAACAATCATTCATTAAAATCAAGCAAACAGCCCTCACACAAGCTGAAACACAAAAAGAAACAGAAGCGCAACACGAGACACGCAAAGCGGACTTACCTCAAAACAGTTGAGTTGAATGTACCGACAACTCCTAGATGTAATGTGGGATGTCAAAGCTGTAATATCGATGTGAGGAATGAGCTATGTAGTGTCCGATACATAAGTTTTAATAAGATCGAGGTCATGATGCACATGCCACAATTCTAGGAAAAGCAACACTTGGCATGAGGTTTTCAAAATGATCCTTGTGTGTGACATCTAGCTACTAAAAATAGCTCCCTAAATATGGGTGATTCGAATCTGGATCCTTAAACTGTCTTAAAGCTACCCGAATTTTGTAAAAAAACTCATACTGGAGTTTAAAGTCTTATGGATGTCGAAGCCTATCAGAAATAACCTCTGAACAACGACAATTTGTATCCAACACAGAGCAACGAGGACCTTCAGTCAAAGCGCATTGACCGTTGGCCCATGGGGCTGTGCATGGCGCAAAAATGGCAGTTAGGAGGCTCAGTCCAGAAAACAGAGGTTGTTTCTCAAAGCGCTAATCGCGCATCACTGGGCAAAACCCCTCGAGAAGGAAAAGCCCCGAGCGCATGGTCACAAGGGAGCCAGAAAACCATGGGAAAAGCACTAAAACCGAAGGGGGGTCCCGCGCTCCAAAACCGATGGAATATCAAAGGCATTTCGGCAGTAAGTGGGTTTGTCAGAGGACCCAGCGATTCCATACGTTGATTGGCGCATGTCTGACGAATGAGAGAGAAAACGGTTTTCATTGTGGGCTAACATATGAGCAAGTCAACTGTGCGATAAGAGTGATAACCATCGGATCTGGAGGCCCCAGATCTAACAGCGGAGATTGCACCCGATGGGAAACCAGATTCAGCAGAGAAAATAAGCTTCAACACATAAAGGTTGAAGTCTAATTGGACCGCTGAGTTGGCGGATGAATCATTTCACAAAGTAACCAAAGTAAGGAACCACTTGAGGAAGAGCTGGCTTAGCTCATGAGGAGACAAGTGGCCACCTCTCTGTGAAACATTACAGTGATGATGATGCAGAGTTGGGAATTCCATCATACATAGGCAGGCAATCCAAAGAGCTGGGAGAGGAAGCGAACAGTCATGAGACAGATTTGCGTTAAGCCACGAATAGACAGAGAGTAAAAAGGTGTGGGAGAAAAGAGAGTAGCTTAAGAAGCAGTAAGCAGACCTGGAGGTAGGAGAAGCCAGAGCCAAAGGCCTAGAGCAAGAGAAACAGCTAGAGCTGAGAGCCAGAACTAGAGCCCGAGCCATAGAGCCAGAGCTAGAGTCAGAGCCATAGCCACAGCCAAGAGCCAAAGCGAGCACCAGAAGCGAGAGCTGAGAGCCAGAACTAGAGCCCGAGCCACAGAGCCAGAGCTAGAGTCAGAGCCACAGCCAAAGTTAAGATCCAGAGTGAGCGCTAGAGCGAAGAGCCACAGCCAGAGCCAAGAGCCAGAGCGAGCACCAGAAGCAAGAGCTAAGAGCCAGAACTAGAGCCCGAGCCACAGAGCCATAGCCAGAGAAAGAGCCAGAGCCAGAGCCAAGAGCTAGAGCTAGAAAGCCGAAGAGCTCCAAGAGCCAAGGGATGAGATTGTGTTCTGAGCCCAATGTTCCTGTGTAAAACATTAGAGTTAAGTGTAGGCACTTGTAAAAGAACTATCGCCATAATCCCAGAGAGCCTAATCGAGTTGATTAGAGCTCAAGGAGACGTAGCCCAAGATATCAGGGTGAACTCCATATTATATTGTTATCTTATGCGTTTGTTTTTACTGCTGCTCTAACTATTGTTCTATGCATTTGTATATCAGTTTAAGTATCTTCCCATGTCAGCACAAACAATAGAATTTGAAGTAATGACCAGCTAAAAACAAATACAAGCATACATCCTGTTAGCGCTTGAAATTTCACCTCAGGCTGAAAAAGGCAAACCTCAAGGCAACATCAAACCATTTAGCCTCGTAGCTAGCCCTACGGGGCAGGAGAAGGCTCTCTCTGGTCAATCTC
>APFE031658602.1:30473-61374 GCA_000404065.3 Pinus taeda | reverse complement strand
GCTGGACTACAGGCAGGGAGATGGAGTGATATTGGTAGGATACACTGATTCTGATTGGGCAGGTTGTGCTTCTGATAGGAAGAGCACTTCAGGGTGTTGTTTTGGGTTGGGTTCAGCAGTAGTGTCATGGTTCAGCCGAAAGCAGCAGTGAGTAGCACTGAGTTCAGCAGAAGCAGAGTATATGGCAGCCAGTCTAGCTAGTTGTGAGGCCATCTGGCTTCGCAAGATGTTGTTTGGCTTATTTGGTCAGTCGTTGAGACCTTCAGTGATTTACTGTGATAGTCAGAGTTGCATTAAATTCACGGAGAATCCAGTATTTCATGACAGGTCAAAGCATATCGGGATCATATATCATTTCATCAGAGACTGTTCAGAAGGGAGCTGTGAAGCTTGAGTATATTTCCACTGATGAGCAGGTAGCAGACATTCTTACCAAAGCCTTACCACGGGGCAAGCATGTTTACTTCAGAGACAAGATGGGTGTGGTGAGGAACACCTTCCTCGGTAAGAGGGAGTGTTGAAATTTGGTACCGGAGGACAGGTGGTTCCCTTAGGCTTTGATCTTTGGCCTAGGGAAAAGTGTCCAAAAGATTTTAATTTTTCTCCTAAAGTGACTTTATAATTTTTATAAAGTTAAAATCTAATTTAAAAGTGACTTTAAGTGATAAAGTTACTAAGTCTAATTTTAAAGTGACTTTTATAAAGTCAATGAAAAATTAGAAAGGAAAAAAGTGACTTTGGAAATAAATGACTAAGTGGGTCTTTATTAAAGTGGGTGAATTAAAAAATAGAAAGTGAGATTTAAATGTGCATTTAATCTCAGCCATTGATCTAAATCTATTTCAGCCATTGGAATTAGAGATCACCCAAAAGTCACTTGGATCACCCAAAAGTCACTTGGAGTTATATTAAAGGAGGAAAAGGAAGAAAAGATCATTCATTCTTTCATGAGCAGATTGGGAGAAGGAGAGCAAGAGAGCAAGGGAGATTTCTGGACAAGAAGGAGAAAGAGGCAGCAGTTTGGCACATATACCAGGCAGCTCTTCAGCAAAGTCAGAACAGCAGAAAGACAAGCAGAACAGCAGCAAGAACAAGCAGAAAAGCTGATTTTTTGCTGAAAACTGAGAAGTTTCTAGGTGGTCCGTTGGGCTGAAAACGGATAAGTTTGCTTGCTGAAAAAATTATTATTTTGCTGCAATTTTCTTCCTGTAAAAAGACATTTTTCAGAAATAAAGAAGAGCTCTCAAACTGGTTTTCCCTAAGAGTTGTAGGGGGTTTTTCCAGGGTCACATTGACCAAAAATATCAGTGTTTTAATGTGTTTTAATGGCTGTTTCCTACTGCTGATTTTTATTTCTGCAATTTCCAGCATTCTGTAAAATTTCCAGAATTTGTGTTTTCAGCAAATTTTTTTTTTTTTTTCAGCTTGTTGAATGTATGGTTATGGGAAAGGGCATTTAACTACATGGGAGAAATAAGGAGAAACTGAAAACCGGGGTGGGAAAACAGAAATTTTAACATGCGTCCAGATCTATGCCTCCCAACATTGTCCTCTGATCTAGTGGAGAGATAGAGCATGGTAGTCAAGGCCTTGCTATTTTGACAATGCTGGCTATGATGATGTAAATCGTCATTGATGCTTATCAATTTGAATCCTTTCTTATATGAATATTTCAACTTGAGAGTATCTTGTTGTGTCATTATGAATACCTCCCTAGTTAAGAGGGAGTGTTGAAAATGTAACCTGTGTTGGTCTTCATAATGTAATAAAACATAATTTTTATCATTGACATATTTATTATATTCATTATTATTATTATTTTACTTTTGGTCAAAGCATGTTCTTCATGCTTATAGAGTCAAAAGAGAAAGAGAATTTATTATGAGTAAAAAAATGTATTGAAGTCCCATTTGGAATTTTTGTAAGAAAATAAATTGCATTTTATTTTGGAGTCAAAGAGTCAACAGAAGACTAGGTTGGCTCTCCTTGGACAAGTCAGCCTTGTGGCAGCTATTCGACCCTCCTGGATAGTCATATATACAAGTCAACTCGACCTCTTGGAAGCTCATTCACTCACCATCACATCATACATCGATTTTTGTGCCTAATCAAGAAGAAAGAGTGCCAAAATCAAAGGAGAGAGAAAATATGATTTTTTTGAGGCTATTACAAGGTGAAAATTCGACCTTCACTGTAGATCCAAAATTTATTTAATTTTGACCAGATTTCAGAGAGTTTGACCAACATTGACTTTTGTTGACTTTGACTTGTTGGAGGTGACTTGGAGGAGGGCTGACTTGGGATGTTTATGGCAGTCTTGGTTTTGATCTTGGGTTTTGGGTGTTGGATATCTCATTTATATTTGATTCTATAAGATAAGGATTGTTTGGGTTTTCCCACTTGTGGGGTTTTGCTCTTGCTTCGAGCCTCATTTCTGGTGTTCTTTGCCTTGTTGAGATCTTTTTGTTTTGCACATTTGTATAATTACTTGATGGAGAAGTTAATATAAGTAATAAGAAACCAACAGACATTCACGAGTAATTATCAAGTTAAGAGAAATCAATCATTATCTTCTAGCAATTGGTTTCTCAACAATACCTTGGATTAACAACACTGTGATTTGATGCCGTTGATGATCTGTACTACTAAGAATTGATTCTATCCAAGCTTGAATATGATCATATCTCCCTGTGCTCCAACAATTCTCCGTGAGTCAAAATCAATGTTCTTAGGCAACAAAGCATGACCATGTTCAATTGCCTTCTTTTCCCCTTTTTATTATTGATATACAAACATTCTTACTCTCGTTGATGAAGGATTTAAGCATCACAGTGTCCATTCCTTTTCTGATATTTCTTTCCAAGTGCACTATAGCCCCATGGGCCACAATTTTTTTCCTGCCAATTCGGGTTCTTTCTTCCCCTCCTCCATGAGGATGTTCTACAGGGTCATATTCATCTCAAGCTGTTGGTCACTACTAAGAATGGTCAACCCCTCTTCTTCTATAAGGTAAATCATCTTTGCACAAATGCAAAGTTAGACACAACATCAATAGCGCGTGGCAAGTTTGGCTTCAAGGTTTGATGCTCCCTTTCATGGTAAATGATGTCACATATAATGTTAGTATAGGGCTTCCCACTGACAAGAAGTTGGCAAACATTTCCATCTCTAGGTTGCTCTCCCATAGGCATTGCCATCATCACATTGTCCTCTGCTATCCTTTGGTGGGTGTGTCTTATGTAATGAGTGTTAACACCAACAACTAGTATGGTATCTTCTGATTAACCTCCTCAACATAGATTTTGAGTTCAAATATTAAAGGACATTGGGGAACAAATTATATTCTTGCCTCTTTACCCTCAATGTAATCTAATTTTCCCTATAGAATTTGGCATTGCAAAGCCACATGAAAATCAAACTCGCTGTTGATTGAAGCAGACAAAATACGTATCCAATTAGTATACCCGTTATGCTGCTCGATATTGAAGTACTGGAGGTCTTCTTGGATGATAAGAATGTCGTTGAAACAAGTCATTGATCATGTTTCATATTTGCGTTTGCTTGTCTGAGATGTTTATCACCGGTATCATAAACAGGGTCACCCTCACAACATGCCAGAAAAGACTTTCCTGTTGGGCTAGTAATGATGAATTCATTAAGTTCACATGCCTTGTGGAATTTCTCTTTCTTGTAGCTGAAAATACTTAATGACTCAGTATTTGCAGTTTCCTTATCTTCAAGATCACAATCATTCTTCTCAGTGCTAGACATATAGTGAAAACATTGAGTCTCATCTTTTGTCATGACTTTGTCACCATGGCTTAAGTCACAATTGTCTTCTACTACCTCTTTATGGTTAAAATCAGAAATAGCATGACTGCTATAACTGTTGTTCTCTTCAAGATGTGATAGAAGGTCTTTGATTTTCCTTGTAATTATCTACTCCCGTATTAGAACAAGGATCAACGACATGGAAGAGGTGCACACATGGTTCTTACAGTGATGTCTGGGAGGTCTTCATCATAGGCAACATTAAGGTTTGAGTCAACTTCGTCGAATAATTTCTCCAATTGTTGAAATAGGAAGTGTTACAAAAATTCTAGCACCTAATGCAAAGTCTCACTAGGTGACCTAGACAATGTGCAATGTAATGTCCCCTACTGAAATAAACTTGTAATATTGATTTTCTTACCAGTTAAACATTTTGTCAAACACTTTGTAGGCAGATATTTTGTCAAACACTTCGCTGGTAAATAAATTTTACGACGATACAACAAATAACCAACAATATCACCACTGTGACAGGTAAAGGGAATCCCTCTTCTAGTGAAGGAAACTCAACTAGTATACAAAATCTAGTAGCTATGTTTATTAATGCTAATGCCACGATAAAAAAATGTTTTTGCTAAAAAATAAATCCACCATGGGCAAAAATAGATAGCAATAAAGTCAACCAATTAGTTTATTAAGTTTGGAGCATGGAAATACATGTCAATCACTTCATTAATACAAAATTTAGAACTTGTGAATTTGTCCTGCAAATGGCATTACTGGCTGAAGAATTGTGTTGAAATAGCTCTGGAAATTTACTGATACTATTGGTTTTTCAAGATTTTCTAGACTGATAATTACTTCCAATGATTACTTCATTAATTTATCTTGTGTCACATCCATCATTAAGCAATTACACAGAAAATCTTAACAATATAAACAATAAAGCCAGTAGGATCATAAAGAGACAACCGAACAAGAGACAAAATTTATTCTAGGAAAACCCTAACCAAGGAAAAACCCAACAACCTTTAGAGAAATTGTCAATTCAACAACTGATACAATCTGAACTTTTCAGTCAAATAAAAGTCAAACTTAGTAGTATCCAAACCCAGGTGTAACCTGGTCAAACAGAAATATGTTCAGCCTCATGTACATGATGGTCAACTCAAGTCAACTATACAGAATTTAGGTCTCCTGTACTCTTCATAGGAATTCAAACTGCTGCCCAGAAAAAATCACAGAAGATTCCCACACATGCAAAGTCAATAGAAGTCAAACTTGAGGTTCTTTCTGGCTCAGATCATGCTTTAGATTCATCCTTCTTCATGCCTCAGATGATATCTTATGATTCAAAATTATGCCAGGAGGAGGAGGTCAAATGGCTTGTAAATATTGATAAAAAAAGCCGGAATTGGTGTCTTTATTTACTGAGTCGACTTGTACTTTTGGGCTGGACGATTTGATCTTTTGGAGGGAAAATAAATTTAATTTTGAATTTTAAATATTCTAATTGCCTCTTTTGGAGCCGACTTAAAATCCGCATTTATATTTATCGTTTCATATATATTTGGAGGGCTAAAAATTTAATTATGAAGATCGACCATAGCTACAAAAATTCAGCACTCCCTCTTAGCTAGGGAGGTATTCATAATGACTTTCCCAGATGTTGTCTAGTTGAATAAAAAATTCTCTATCCCAGGAAAAGGTTGAATGAGCTCAACTATGTTGATGAATCCATCCACCTGATGTTCAATACCAGAACCACGTGGAAAGCATCCCGCATCAACATCATGCAAAGGAAAGCATCATGGAAAGGATCTAGTCACTCTCAAGCCAATTACCCTTTGGTTGGTCAGGCACCCCTTAAAATAAGACTAGCCCCTGTTTCACCAATCCACCGAGTCGTTACTTGGAATTAGGGACCCCTTGACACATGGTGAATCCCTGGGTGCATTTACCATTCCCACATGTCGTCACATGCTATTAAATGGTAAAATACTTGCCCGATGCTGAAAGCACAAGCTCAACCCACTAGCCATAACCCATGGCAATATGGTCAGATAACCCTTGACTAGGGGAGAAATCCCAAACTTAATGCTACTGAGCCAATCTCCCAAACCATATTACATGGCTTCTTAGTCAATAACCATGACCTAAGGGAGATTATGTGCCCCTTGATGCTACAACATAAACACTCCCTTCAACTAAGGGAAGCATTCTCAATCACTCCAAGATTGTACCAGAAGTATGCCAACTTCCTCTAGGGACAAAGGCTTTGTGAGAATGTCAAGAGCCAGCGTGATTATAGAAATGCATAGGAGCCACATTGCTACTTTTGTACCACGTGCTTTGACTTTCCATCATGGTGGCCTTCTGCACTTGACAAAACAATTGTGCAAGTAGCTTTCGAAGCAACACTGGTTCATGGCTTGCCAAACAAACTGCAATATACTTTGCTTCAGTAATGTTATCTGCTTCCTACTTATCATAGTAGACCCCAAGCTGAACCATCATCCTGATGTACTTTTTCCGACTTCTACATTCTCGGTCCAATCTGAATCTGTGAATCCCTGCAGTTGTATGAGACATATCTCAATCCATATCTAACTGTACCATGCGATATCTCAACACATGTTGTGCGACATGCCTTAGCTCAACCATAAAGTGGCCAACTTGAAACCATCACTGCAACTGCTTTCTGGTCACCCTGACTGGGTGCTCACTCTAATGTTGAAACAAATTGTATTGAGACAATCGAAGATGCTCCCTATGCCGCTCAGCTTCATCAGATTGGATACCATGGGAATGACCATGGATTTGCTGTCCATCAACCCAAATCTCTGAAGGATCATAATAATACACTTTTTTTTTGACCAAGGAAGAGCTCACTTGGCTTTTGCCACACTTCTAGTCCCAAGAAGTAATATATCCAACCAAGATCCTTCATCTCGATCCTAGATATCAATTCCCTTTGTCATGATTGCTCCCTTTGATAAGCGAGTCCTTCCACTCTCATCAAAAACAAGATCAACCAAGATTTTTCAGATATCCATACAAAACCTGAGGTTTGTACAAAGCTTTCTCCAGTTTGCAAACATGAGATCCCCTCTCATGTACCTCAAAGTCTAGAGGTTTTTCCTTGTACACTTCTTCTTCCTGACAACTAGAGAAAATGTCTCCTCATACTCCTCTCCCTCTTCTTAGGAGAATCCTTGTTTTGTACTTCTCTATGGTTCCATCTAACAAATGCTTGATCTTGTAAATCCACTTTGAAGTCATCATTGACTTCCCACAGATTTCGACACAATGACATCCTTCAATCTTTATGGCCTGCCTGCTCCCTTTGAACAAGGAGCTCTTCTGCTTATCAGGTATGATTATAGATGTTAGTACAATTTCTCCTCCTTGAACACGAATTGCTCTAGGAGAATCCTCTAGTCACAAGATTTGCTTCATTCTTCCCAATGCTTTCATCTACTGCCAGAGTCTTGGCAGCCTTTACGGTGTACCTGCAACCCTCACAAGGAGGTCATGGACGAAACAATTATAACCTAGCAAAAGAAACAAACACAAGAGGCGGATAGCAAAACAATAATAATCAAGGAAGAGAGATATAACATACTTATCTTTTGAGGATTGCAGATACTCTCCCTCTTGATCCTTGCCTTCTTGCATCCATCTGCAAACTCATCATCCTTGTCTTCATTATCAACATGTTGTTTTCCTTTTCTTCCTTGAGCTAGGGTTTCTTTGTACAATAGAATCATCAAATTTCAACACTTTGAGCTTTCTTAATCATATCCTTCAAGATTTACCTAAGGTTTACAAACCCTCGGAGAAATAATATCATTAAATCCTGTCATGTGCAACTTTCCTTGCTATAATCAATATAGATGGGTAATTCAAGCTATGGGGTCCCATGCCTCTTCATATGAGATGACATTGTTAACCATGTGATGTTATCATTGATCAGTCAATCAAGGAATGCTTCATTTAGTTCAAGCAAATGTATAATGATATAATATTTTCTTCATACGACTTGTAATCTTTCCACTTTGTTGATTAGTATCATGTCAGTAAAAACAGGATACTTCATAAATATTATCCATAGAATTCTTTCAGGAGAACATACTCCATCAACCGAAATCTTCAATTGGTGTGTGATACTTGGAATGGTCTTGTTTGCACTTTCAGGGGAACTCTTCTACCTTTCAACCAAGCTTATCCTTGGTCTTGTAGGTTAGTTCACAATCCTATGCAATTTTATAATCTTATTAAAAATATTTTAATATGGACAATGCTATTGAATGTTGGCAAGCGAATAGGCTAGTTGAAATTTATGGGAATGTTGGCAAAGGAACTTCGATCAAGCAATGGTGCATATTGCAATTCAAGGAAATATCAAATTGTTGAAAACTGGCAGCTCGAGGATGAATTTCCTTAAATAAAATCTCATTTCTGACAATCTTGGAGTGACTTCATTTCTGACAATCTTGGAGTGACTTTCTGAAAATAGAAAGTCATGTCTAGCATCTCAACTATGACTTTTCTTAGAGAAATTGTCCAATTTAACAAGAGATACAATCTGAACTTTCCAATCAAATAAAAGTCAAACTGACCAGTAACCAAACCCAGGGCAAACTTCGTCAGACATAAATATGTTCAGCCTCCTGTACATGCTGGGCAACTCAAGTCGTCTAGACCGAATATAGGTCTCTTGTTCTCTTAACAAAAAATTGAATTGCTGCCTAGAAAAAATCACAGAAGATTGCCACATGCGAAGTCAACATAAGTCAAACTTGAGCTTCTTTCTGCCTCAGATCATGACTAAGATTTGTCCTTCTTCATGCCTCAAATTCGCCCTTCATCATGTCTCAGATGATATCATGTGATCCGAAATTGTGCCAAGAGGAGGAGGTCGAATGGCCTTTAAATAGTTGATCGAAAGATCCCTAATTGGGTGTCTATTCATACAGCCGATTTGTACTTTTGGGGCTGGGGGACTTGATCTTTTCGAGGGAAAATAAATTTAATTTTGAATTTTAAGAATTCTAATTCCCTCTTTTGAAGCTGACTTGAAATCCACATTTATATTTATCATTTCATATATATTTGGAAGGCAAAAACTTTAATTATGAAGACTGATCATAGCTACAAAATTCAACAGATGCTACCCCAAGAAAAATTGCAGCCTCTCTAGGAAGAATACTGACCCCACAAATTAGATTTGGCCTCCATTACGAAATCAGCCCTTCAGAACAATTCAGCCTCCTAGAAGTAAATCGTCCTTCACAAATTTAATCAGCTGTTGCAGTAACTCGACCTCTCCACAAATAGATTCAGCTGCTGTGATAACTCAACCTCTCCACAAATAATATCAGCTGCTGCAATAACTCGGCCTATCCAGAAATAAATTCTGTTACTGCAATAACTAAGCCTCTCCACAAATAAATTTTTCTGCTGTAATAGCTCGACCTCTCCACAAATAAATTCGGCTGTTGCAATAACTTGTCCTTTCCACAAATAAATTCGGCTGTTGAAATAACTCGACCTCTCAAAAAATAAATTCATTTTCTGTAATAACTTAGCCTCTCCACAAATAAATTTAGCTGTTGCAATAACTCGGCCTCTCTGCAAATAAGTTTTCCTAGTAAATTAACTTAGCCTTAATAAAATAGGAGCTATTGTATGATCTGTTACCCATGAGACCCATTGTGTGTCCCAAACCCAAAACTGGGGTCCACAGGATGATTATGATAGAGATCTAGGGGCCAACCCCTAGACCATGATTTTAGAGGGCCTCTACACTTGCAAGGCATGCATTGCCCTCAACGTTAACCCTCAAAGGGAATCCGCTAGCATGATGTCAACATTTCAACTTGAACATATGGAGTTTTATTTAATTTGTGAAAGGCTACTAGGTAGGATTGTGATCTAGATTAGTATTTGCACGTTATTTCATGATTTAGACGGGCTAGTAGGCTAACTAGGCATTAACGTGCCTCATATAAGTATAACATGTCATTATAGCTTCTCATCATCACACCTCTTGGATTTTCAGCCTCATCGGAGGAATTCAACCTTGGTTCTCTTGTGGATGAATTGGAGATCTTGGATGCATTTCGATATTTGGAGCTGATCTTGGATATTTTTTGGAGCTATTCTTTGGTCTAATGGATGGAAATTGCGCATGTTATCTTGGAAGTGGACTGAATTGTTGAATTTTCATTCCTTAATGTCTAATGTATGGAATAATTGATTCTAGGTTATGCTAAATTGTGCCCTAATTTGTTGAAAATTGCTATCCAAATGAATATTGCATGCATTACTTGTTGATTTTTGTAACTATGGCCGGTCTTATTAATTATGAATTTTTTAAATGCTAAGAGTCAAAAGAAAATTATTTTATGTCAAGTCCCATATGGACTTACAAAAGAAAGAAATTTGAAATCTTTGAAATTGGTATTTTTGGCCCAAAAATTGATGTCGGGCTCCTATTAGTCAAGTCGACCTCCTAAAATCCTCAGGTAGGCTCCCGCAAGGGACACACCCATTCGATCAAGGGGAAAACTATATAAAGGGCTCAACGAAATGGTGTTGCTAAAAGGAAAAGCAGGAACCATTATGGAAGCTACCAAAGCCATGCTTCATGATCAATGTTTTAAAACTCCGATTCCGACTCCGACTCGGCCGAGCAATGACTCCGACTCCGACTCCGAAACGGTAATGACTCGGCCGGCTCGTTTTCAATGACTCGGTCGTTGTAAAAAATACATTAAATATTTAGTTTTTTTATGAAAAACATAATTTTGAAGATTTTAAACATAATTTTAAAGATTTTCATTCATGTTTCCAAACACACAGCATTATAATATAGATGGAAGACAACATATGATCAAAGTAGGCTCATGAACCAATCCATTATATCAAAATGGTACCCAATGGCAATACATAGTCAATTGTTATACATGATCAAAGACTCAAAACAAAAAACACAACCAAGGAGGCTAGAAATGGCCTCTACAACAAAAGTAAATTGTGACAGTGACCAGACTCCAGTACTAGTACTACTGGCTAGTAGCTACTGCCAGAGGAGCCACGATCATGTCGATCAATCTCTGGATCATCATCATCATCAGAGTCAGACAGGGGGCCCCATGGCTCCTCGTCATCATCATCATCTCCAACTGCAACTGTAGAAGTGGTACCACTAGCAGGCTGTGCAACTGCAGTAGATGCACGCTGAGATAGAGTAGATATGCGGCTGTGCTTCTGTCGTGGCTGAGCAGAGGAAGCACCTACAACTGGATTCCTTGCTGGCTGTGAGATTGAGGCTGGTGGATCTGCATTCAACTGAACAGGAGTGAAAGTGGGGAGCGAGAGCGAAAACGGGAGCGGGAGCGACATTTTCAGAAGCTCCTGGTTTGGGAGTGAATCCTAGAGGGGTTTGACAACCAATGTCACCAACATCAAGGTACATAGAGGGATTGGTGCTCTTGATTAAATACGAGTTCCATACCCTAATACATGACAAAATTCAATGGAAACATTGCAATCCTCCAATCCTGAAAAACTGATAAGTCTCCTGGATTTTGAATGAAATCTAAAATTCTACTTTCTCCATATGAAATCCAATGAGGCCGAAACCACTCTCAAACATCCTGAGTCATTTCATGGTAATGTTAAAAATTTAAGTAAAAGGATGAAAATGAAAATTAAGGAAAATGTCACTTTTACTTTAAGAATTTAACATTACCATGAAATTTGAATAGCATATCAATAGTAGAGAGCATTTGAGTGTGTTAAATAGGGTTTGGGAGGGGGATATGGACCCCAAAATACAATTTGCAAATTCATATAACAGTTTGGACTCCAAACTAACCACCAAACAAATTTAAAATCCATTTAAAAGTTGTTAAATTGTTGAGTTAACATCTCGTTGGTCGTTTCTTGTGACTCGGTCGAGTCATAACAGAAACGGTCCGTTTCGACCGAGTCATGGCTGACTCGGTCGTCCGAACCGATTCACCCACCGTTTCATTGTGGAGGCTAATGACCCGGATCAACCCGGCCGAGCCAATGTTGACTCGGCCGTTTTTTAAAACAATGAGTTAATTATCCATTTTTCCATCAGCGATTTCGTGTGCATCGACTCATTCTCAGTCCTTTGCTCTCGGATGATATCCTTGAGCTCTGAGCTAGGAGAACCGGCGTCAAGATCAATAATGTCAATATCTGGATCACCTGACAATCCCTCCTCAATCATGGGCTGCTTGCCCTCTCTGATACCTATGTTGCTGTCAGAAGCGAGGCCCCTTCCACCTGGTGTGGAGATAACACTCGCGGTGCTGATGAAGAAGGTGAGACCCCTTCCACCTGGTGTGGAGAAAGTTCTCGCTGAGCTGCTAAAATTCCCTTTGGCCTCTCTGATAAGTAACCAAAGGTGGGGAGCTGACATGTCTAATGACGGGGATGTCATGCTGCTGAGATGGTCCTCCCTCCTCTTGAACAACCTCAGGATGTGGCAGGGGTAATGATGTGAAAAGTTCACAAGAAATGAACTCCTCCCATGAGATGCCTCGCTGAGCCAACTGATGTAATACTACAAGCTGAATCAAACCATAATGGTAAAGGCTCATATACTGTTGTGCCGGGCTCTTCCTTTGCATTATGGACACCATCCTCTCAATTTTCTTGCAAAATTTAGCAATTCATGGTTCCTTAGCAGCTTGCTGGCAGTTTAGTATAGAGGGTACGTTGATGGGTCGTGTGCACTGCCCAACAGGTCTCACGTGCCTGACGGGTCGCGCCCATACAAAATTTGCATTGGCTGAGGTGCCCTGACGGGTCGCGCCTGCTTGACGGGTCGCACACCAGTCTTGACGGGTCACTCCTCTTGCAGGAGGCTTTTGGAGGCCTTCCCGGTGTCAGAATCGGGTGAAGAATAGCTCTTTGGAAATGTATTTGAGTCTACTTTCCAACCCAACTATAATATTTCAATTTGGAGTTCATTTTCCTTGTCAAAAATCAAATCTCCCAAGACTGGTCAAAAAGTGCCAAATGAGGCTGCCTCAAGGAAGAGTGCTGTTGCAGTCAACTTTTGAATGCCTTCCTCAACCCCAAATTGAGCTCATGATAGCTCATTGGAAAGATCTTTGTGTCTAGTCATCATTTGATGCATCAAGAAAATCATTTGGCCAACCAATCTAGGAGAAAAATTGATTTTCCCAAGGTCACTTCAGAGGTGCCCTTGATTTTCCTGAGGCAACGGTATTCTTTGACATTTCTCTCAAACCATGACACCTGTGAAAAAAGTGAAGGAGGATTTTCTTCTTTGGCATGTTGTGGACAAAAAAATCTCTCAGTTTTCCCAAATTCATCTTTTATTGCTCTGGAACATCATTTAAGTGCGACTTGTCCCGATGTGTGAAACAAGGAATGTTGTCGAAATGGAGCGAAATGAAGGGGATAGGGGGCTTCTAAATTCTTGGGGAAATTGTTGGAAGTAGGGAGGGATGTTAGGAAGCAGGGGAAAGTGGAATCTTAGAGATTGAGTGAGGGAAAAGGGTCCAAAAGGGAAAAACACAGGCCCAACCTTGAAAATTGCCAAGCTGTAGCTAGAAACTAGGGTTTGTGGAAAAATGAGGAATTTGGCGGATCTAAGGGATGGGAAGTGTTTGATAAGGTACTTTAAGGATAGGGGAAGGTGTATGAACATCTGGATACAAGTTTTGCTGATGATTTGACCGTCCAAGAGAAATTGGCTTCAAAACCCTAGGGGAGGGAAATGAACTTGCCAAGGGACAACTGAAGCATGAACAAGATGTAAAATGACTCATTAGACACTGACATGATAATGAAAACCCTATGAATGATGATAGAATCAGCTGAATAGTGACATAGATTGGCATTTGGGCAACTTTGAAAAGAGTGAGAGCAAACCCTAGACCTAATGCCTAGTGACCAAATTTTGCTTGAAGACTCACTGAAATGACAAAATTTGACCTTAACACTCTGAAACCACTTTGTAAGAGCATATTTGATCACTGGAGGAAGGCTGGAAAGACTGACACTAACACATCTATATTTTCAAGCATTTCTTATTTCCGCATTGGTTAATCATTAAGACTTGGGAAAATTAGAAGCTTTGGAAGTGGGAGAGTTTCTTGTAAGTTAGACAAGAAACCTAAGAGCCCCATTTTCAGATCAGGTGGTATCAGAGCTTAAGATTGATTAACCCCACCTTCAAAGAAGGTTGTAACAGAATGCTTGATTGATATGTCAGAAATTGCTTGTCTGAAAGGTGTTTTGACAGTCAAGAATTGATTGCCTCATTAATTATATGCTTGGTTGCAGACTGACTATTGTTTGAGTTTGCAAAGGTGAAGGGAAAGCTATTGATAGATCAGTCCACGAAGGACAAAAAGGAAGAGGTGCTGAAGGCATTCTTTTATCCCAAAGGACCTCAAGGCAATCCTTGAAGCACAAGAGGTTTGCTGCAAAAGGTTTCCTGAGTAAGTTTTTTAATAATCTTGTTTGAACTTCTTTTTTTCATTTGCATAATGACAACTTCTACAAGTGAGTTCTCAAATTCTTCTTGCTCGCAACGTTCCTTTAATGGAGACATGAAGCAAGACTTGCCCACCATGATGGATATGGTGAGAGAAATGTATGAGGATGGAAGGAAGAGCAGCATACTTAGAGAGCAGTTGAATTCTGTGGAGGAAGAGAAGTAGATGTTTTCTGACAAATTGCAAGAAATGGAGAGGCAACTTCATACTACAAGTATGAACCTGAAAAGGATGCATGAGTTGGAGTCACAACTCTTTGTTGCAAAAGAAGCATTGGCCAATTATCAGCTTGAAGAAGAGGTAAACCATTCCTGTTTTTCTTCAAATTCTTCTAATAATGCTTATATTGGTTCTTTTGAAAAACATACCAAAGGCATAGGTTCCAAGCTAATGTCCAAGATGGACTATGAAGGAAAAGGATTGGGAAAACATGCACAAGGTATTGTCGAGCCAATAATGGTTGAGGAAAGGCCTAAGTATTTGGGTCTTGGCTATGGACAGTCTTATGGACAGAATTCCAAAGCTACCATGAAGACCATTGAAACAGTTCCAAAAAAAGAGTTTCATTGCAGGTCCTCTACCTCAGAAGTGTAAGGATTGTATTCAGGAGGAATGCAATAGCTCGAGACATCATTTGCATGATGCAGATGTTCAGAAGCACACACTTGAACCAGAGAGTTGTGGAAACTCTGACAGCCTTGAAGCAAGTGATGGTATTCCAAAGGGAGCCACTTCTTCATTTGCTTCACCTCCTCATGAAGGCAATAAAGGTGAAAGAGGCAGGTATAAATCTGGTTCTAAAAACATTCCTTTTGACTTTGTAAAGCATGGAAAAAGAATTGCATGTTCCTTTTTTGGTTTGGATAACCATTATGTTTCTAGATGTTGGAAGAGGATGGCCACATACAGGAAACTTTTGAAGGAAAAGAAGCAAGCAGCCAAAGGCCCACAAGACAAGGCAAATCATGCTATCAAAAGGATGAACGTGTGTTGCACTTACTGCCATAAGCAAGGGCATATTGCTGAAAGGTGTTGGACTTTGAATCCGGAATTGCTTCCACAAAAGCTGAAGAAGAAGGCAGAAAAAGAAAATGGCAGTGATGGAAATAAAGGTTCCATGGTTGATGTGGTTCAGGATGATTCACATATTGATGTTGATGTGCAAACAAAGGAGGGACCTTTGAAATGGATTGGCAAGAAATGGTTAGAATTCTTATCCAATTAGGGTTGCATGTCTAGTGATGCATCTATTTGCAATTCTTTGTGGAATAAATGCAAGATTGCAGGATCTTACCAAATGGTAAATAGAAAGAAGTTGAGTAGGAAAATCACTTTATTGTTGCAACAGTATGTTCATTTCATCTTCGGAAGTACAGTGTACTTAAGCGAAAGTTGAAAGATGGAATGCATGCCTAAGCATGAGATGCTTGTGATGCTGGCTTGGGAGAAGTTAACTTGGTTTCCAAAATGGAGACAAGGATGAAGTGTTTCATCTTTTGGAAAAGAGTCCTAAAGGTATTTTTCCTACATGCTTGACTTAAAGGGTCATCTATTGTAAAGGCATGTTTTATTGGCTTTTTATCTAGTCAACCATTTGTATGCAGATATAAGACATGGAAGGGTTCAAAAGATGTGAAATATGTTTCTTTGTTGAAGCAGGAGTTAGTCCACGCAGTTTTTGTTTGTATGCCTGTTGTTGTTAACAGTTGTTGTTGGCAGCTTTTCAAACAGGTACAAATAAAAGTTTTGTGGAGTAGATGTACTTCACATTTGTCTGAGCCACCTTGGATCAAGGATCAAGGCAAAGAAGTTTAAACTAACTTCTATAAACTTCATAGCAAAAGTTTTGTATGAAGTTAAGAAGGAAAACAGCTCTTCCCAAAATGACCAACCTATCCAAGAAGGGAAGTGTTTAAAGATTTTGGCTCAGAGGCACTATGCAAAGGCAAGTGTAGAGAGGCTGGAAAAAAGAGGGTGATGTTACTCTCATTTACTGCTCAGATCAGTATATCAGTTTTTTGGTGGACCAAAAGTTATTTTAGTGGGAAGGCGTGATCCAAATCTGGATCCTTAAACTCTCTTAAAGCTACCCGAACTCTGTAAAAAAACTCATACCATATTTTAAATATTATGGATGTCGAAGCCTATCAGAAATAACCTCTGAACAACGACAATTTGCAGCCAGCACAGAGCAACGAGGACCTTCGGTCAAAGCACATTGACCATTGGCCCATGGGGACTGCGCATGGCGCAAAAATGGAAGTTAGGAGGCTCAATCCAGAAAATGGAGGTTGTTTCTAATGCGCGATTAGCACGCATCGCTGGGAAAAACCCCTAGAGAAGGAAAAAGCTTGAGCGCATAGTCACAAGGGAGCCAAAAAACCATGGGAAAAATGCTAAAACCGAAGGCGGGTCCCACGCTCGAAAACCGTCAGAATATCGGAGGCATTTTGGTGGTAAGAAAGTTTGTCAGAGGACCCAATGATTCCATACATTGATTGACGTGTGTCCGGTGGATGAGAGAGAAAACTGCTCTCATCACGAGCTAACGTTCGAGCAAGTCAACCGCGTGATAAGAGTGATAACCATCAGATCTGGGGGCCCCAGATCTAATGGCGAAGATTGTGCCTGATGGAAGCCAGATTCAACAAAGAAAATAAGCTTCGGCACATAAAGGTTGAAGTCTGGTTGGACCGCTGAGTTGGCGGATGAATCATTTCACAAAGTAACCGAAGTAACGAACCACTTGAGGAAGAGCTAGCTCAACTCGTGAGGAGACAAGTAGCTACCTCTCTGTGAAGCGTTATAGTGACGATGACACAGAGCTGGGAATTCCAACAGACAGAGGCAGACGATCCGAAGAGCTCGGAGAGGAAGCAAACAATCATGAGACGGATTGGCATTAAGCCACGAACGAACAGAGAGTAAAAAGGTGTGGGAGAAAACAGAGCAGCCTAAGAAGCAGTAAGCAAACCTGGAAGTAGGAGAAGCTAGAACCAAAGGCCCAGAGTGAGAGCCACAGCCAAAGCTGAGAGCCAAAACCAGAGCCTGAGCCACAAAGCCAGAGCTAGAGTCAGAGCCACAGCCAGAGCAAGAGCCACAACCAGAGCCAAGAGCCAGAGCGAGTGCCAAAGCGAAGAGCCATAACCAGAGCCAAGAGCTAGAGCGAGCGCCGGAAGCGAGAGCTGAGAGCTAGAACCAGAGCCCGAGCCATAGAGCCAGAGCTAGAGTCAAAGACACATCCAGAGTAAGAGCCACAGTGAAAGCCAAGAGCCAGAGCGAGCGCCAGAGCCAAGAGCCACAACTAGAGCCAAGAGCTAGAGCGAGCACAAGAAGCGAGAGCTAAGAGCCAGAACCAGAGCCCGAGCCACAGAGCCAGAGCCAGAGTCAGAGCCATAGCCAGAGCAAGAGCTAGAGCCAAAGCCAAGAGCTAGAGCTAGAAAGCTAAAGAGCTTCAAGAGCCAAGGGATGAGATGGTGTTCTGAGCCCAATGGTCTTGTGTAAAACATTGGAGTTAAGTGTAGGCACTTGTAAAAGAACTATTGCCATAATCCCAGAGAGCCTAATCGAGTTGATTAGAGCTCAAGGAGATGTAGCCCAAGATATCAGGGTGAACTCCATATTATATTGTTGTCTTATGTGTTTGTTTTTACTGCTACTCCAACTACTGTTATATGCATTTGTATATCAGTTTAAGTATCTTCCCATGTCAGCACAAACAACATATTTTAAAGTAAATAACCAGCTGAAAACAAATACAGGCATACACCCATATTTTCAAGCATTTCTTTTTTCCACATTGGTTAATCATTAAGACTTGGGAAAATTAGAAGCTTTGGAAGTGGGAGAGGTTCTTTTAAGTTAGACAAGAAGCCTAAGAGCCCCATTTTCAGATCAATGGGGATGCTCTTTACATGCTCCCTTTTCTATTTCGGGAAAAAGGCAGGCCATGCATGCAAATCAGGATAGCTTTGTCCCGGAGCAGATCAGTCGACCTGAAGACAAATATAGTAGTCTGCAAGCCTGAGAGAGGGATTTGCGTTGTTTCTAGGCTAAGCAGAGCTATCTATCCCAGAGGGATTGCACAATTTTTGGGAGGAACATGTGACTGTCTCCTAGGATTGCGCAATTCCTGGGCTAAGCAGCTGCCTTGGGATGAATTATGAAATTTTTCAGAGGAATCTTGACAGGAAGCTTTACAAAATTCTTGAGCTCAGCAGGCTGGCTAGTTGATTTGTGAAATTTCTCGAGGTAAGGCTAGTTCCCCTCCAGAAGTGTACAATTTTCTGGCAGAGTTTATTGGCCAACACATTATCTAGGTTCGGAAAGATAGCATGAGATGGGAGTGAAGCAAACTAACATGCACAGGCTGATAAGACATTGAGAAACAGCTGAAGCTTATATGCTTGATGATGCAAGACATGTTGTTGAGGATGGTTGGTAGGGAGGCTCCAAAACGAAGCTAAGACAAAATTTTGGAGGGTGTTGTAGCCACTCCAACACTTGGCGACACACTGGTAGAACTCTAGCTCTCTAAAAGGACATTATTGGTGAAAAGCAAGTCTAACACCTCCGGAAGTATTGTTAAGCTCTCTGTTCATCTTGGTTTCCACACTTGCTCTATTATAAGATGTAGCATCTGCCAAGCTCTTGGTCGATCAGCGCACATTCGAATCCAAGCCAATACAGTTGTTTCAATTGGGATGAGGGGTATATTGGTGCACAAGCTTTATTATCATTAGAGTTTTAGTTTCATCTCTGGTGTTGCTCCGCTACCAGCAAGCCTGGACAGCACCCCAACAGAGTCAGGCAGGAACACAAGCATCGCTCCGCTGCATGTGAGCCTGGTCAGTGCCTCGATGGAGTTACTTGCATAACCTCTCTACACAGGAATCCTTTCTCTTCTTTTGCCTTATTCATTTTTCAATTTTTTCACATTTTGATTTTTTTTTTTCATTTTCATAACTGTGCATAACACTTAATCATTTAAGAGGCGTAAGAGGGATCCCGACCTATTGAGAGCAGAAGAGGTTGTTCCTTAAGAGAAGTAGTTTATATATACCTCTAACATTCTTATTAAGGTTTATCGCGCCGCCCCCCCCACCCCCCCCCCCCCCACACCTACTCTACTTGACTGAGGATACAAGGATTAACCCAAAAACAACCGACTAGAGTAGGTGACACTAGTTAGCAGGCAAGCATTGTGTTTTCACCAAGGTTCATTTCAAACAATACATATTTTCCATCGACATATCATGGATTGAAGATAACAAGTTCTTCATAAGAGAGTGGACAACAGATAACCAAATGTTTAGTTGTACAATTCCTCTTGTACTTTACCCAGCTTGTTTCAAGGGTCGCACATGATCCATGCAAAACTATCCTACAAACGCAAACAAGCAAACAAGATAGACAACAAAGCAAGAAGCAGAAGCAAATGTGTAAGCACAGTGAGTAAGCAAACAAACAAGCAAGAAAGCAAACACACAAGGTAAGAAGCAAACATGCATGCAAGCAAACAAGCCAAAAGCAAACACTACTCCTACTCATAAGCTAACAGTGCATGTGACTGATCATGTGAAGTGATATTTCCAATGTAGCCACTTGCGCATTGGTTGGCTCATGTTGGTGAAGGCATGGTTCATGAAAAACACAGTTGTACGAACTAAAAAACAAGAAATATATAACAATGAAGACAAACACACTTTGATTTTAAAAGTGTTCATAGAACATAAGTAAGTGAAAGCGCATGACATGCACTCTGTGGACTTGCCATGGTGTTGTGCTACAATGTGTGCAGATGTTATGTATGCATTCTCTTGACTATGAGATGCAATCAAATGTGAGAAAGGTAGACCACTTACGTTGCGCAAGTGTTCTTGTTGTTTTACACAGCAAGTGTGCTTTCTGTGTAAGATTCCTCCAATGCATGATCGATGGGATCGAGTAGTTCGAGTGGAGGAAGCGAAATCTACGTGTGAGATTGATCTTCAATGTATACATATGAGTGATGAGGAGCTTCAGTTATTTCAAAATTTTCCTAATCGGAAGTGAAACCACCTCAGGACAGCGAGAACTTGACATAACCATCAGCTCAGGCTAAAGTTCCTCGACATTCGGGGGGGTTTCGACTTTGTCGACAGATAGATCATTGTAGACCAGTGTCTTAGACAGATTAACAATAGTTGAATCAATATCATGATTGGATGAAGAAGTAGAGAGATCACGGCAATCAAGATCAGAAAATTCAAGTGTTTGTCGGCATCCTCATGATTTGATGAATCACATAGAGGGTAGGTGAGAAGCAAGAATGTTCACCCTCTGCGTTTCCGAAAAAGGTGGATGAAAAATCGAGTGGATTTTCAATGAACGATTTGTCCTCTTTGTGGTCGAATGATGGATTGAAATTCAGTGTGTTCTGCATTATTATTAGAGATGTTAAGGAAGAACGGAGGAGGCTCGAATGGAAGGGAGTCATCCTTCACCGAGGTTTGATGCTCAAGCTCCCAGTCACACTCTTCATGAATGACATCGCATGTTGGTTGTCCAACACCAACTCCATTGATGGCTTGATCCTCGTTCACAACAAGTATAAAGTTTTGAATGGAAGAACACAAGATAGTGTCATTCGGAGGATCATCCAAGTACAACGACAGAGGTTGAGGTAAAAAATACATGTGATAACCTGATGGACTCGCAACCAAGCTTGCACAAAAATCGGAAGAGGCGATGTCCAGAGGGTGTGACGGTTGACCAGATGTGTGTGTTTATTCTCCCACATCACTCTGCGGTGGTGGAGTTTGTTTTATGAGGGGACGGTGGATAGTCACTTATGACGGTGAACGTGTTTGTCTGTGATTGTGGAGATCCATCACCGAAGTATGCTGAGCGAGGATTGGGCTTGAACTTTCTTTTAGGATTAACAAATTTGGTAAGACAGTACTCAAATCCATCCATGAGATACTGGAATTTCATCTGACTTTTCGAAGCTTGAAATTGCAACACACGGAAGCGTTCCCATAATAGATTCATGCGCGGCCTTCTGTTGATGTAGCATTTTTTTGTCAAGAGGTTCAGGATCAAAATGATGGAAAGTAGATTCAATGAGATCACAGAACTGGTTAAGTGAGTGCACGCTGCAAGGAGGCAGACTGCAGCACCACCGTTGTGGGGATTCATGAAGTGTGTACGAAAGTAACAGATTGACCTCTTCTACATAGAACTCATCTCCATTCTCAAGGAATACATAAAAGTCTTATAAGTACTCAAGCCAGGATACTTCGCCTTCACCGTCATACGAGAATTTGGACAAGAGATCAAAAAATTCCCTCGTGAAGTTGAGAGGTTCGGCATGCAAAATACATCATGGAGGGATGAGTGCAATGGAATCCATGATAGATGTGCAAAGGTTCAAAATAGGATGAGACGACATAGCTTGTCATCTGGCCCTCCTTCTAGCACCAAAATGTTGATGGTGCTGAACTCACCAACATGTCAGGGAACCTCCTCAGTAAGAAGTTCCAACTAGACCTCAGACCATTTGGTGTAGGAGTCCCAACAATGGGTCATATGGTATCGCCTTGACCACAATTGCGCATAGAGGCAAGTAAGATGTCCCTGTTGGTAGCAAGGTTGTGACATGTGCAACAAGTCAAGGAAGGTGCATGAATGGTTCTAACACACAGAGGGTGAGGTGAGTGCGCCCCTTGGAAACCTATGAAAGCACAGAGTTAAGAAGGGAACACACGAGCAAAGATGAATCACAAACTGGAAGGAAAGTAACCTAGAAATCCAAAGTGATGGTTAAACCAACAACACATTTCAGTAAGATTCGTACATACTTATATAGAAAAGTCCATACATGCATGCGTAAGCAAACAGATACATATATCATTAGAGTAAACAAGTTAGCTAAAATGCAATAACAACATATGCATGAAACTTGTTGGCTCTATTATATTAAGAAGTGGAAATTCCAATCATACAATACAACAATTACCAACCACTAGTCCTAACAGCGAAACATTACAGTCATGTTGTAGCGACTACAACCACCCTCCAAAATTTTGGCCTGCACCAATTTCAGAGCCTCCCTTGAAGAGTTTCAATTGATGATTGCACACACTCGGGTTCACTTCACGAGCTCATGTGAGTCTTTACATTTTCCTTGCTTGTTCATTACATTCAAGTCTTTGAATGCTGATGTCTAAGTCATCCATGCGACTATGTTCTCATTATGCTCAAATTCTTCACTTCATATGTGCTTATTTTGTTCATTATGAAAGCATCTGTTGCACTCACACACAGAGTCACATTCACCGTCACACAAGAATCGTCTCAATCATGAATGATTGATCACAAGTGTCATGTTTATCACTTGCACCGTCGCACAAGCATCGTCTCAATCATGAATGATTGATCACAAGTGTCATGCTTATCACTTGCACCGTCGGTCAGTCATGCTGAACATGTGTGTCTGGATGGTTTGGTTTGTTTCGTCATCAAGCCATGTTAGCATGTGTTCGTATGATCACCTATGCATATTTCGATTGTTCACACACTTGGTCATTCTTGTTGAAGTTTTCATGACCAGAATCCACTCTGACAACCAGACCATCACCCCGCCATTGACTCGACCGACTGTCAACCAGAACAACACAGAAGCACCAAGCTAGCTAGTTCAAGATGTGCCACCTGCAAGCAATGCAATCAGCTCTCATGTTGGCCACCTGGAAAGTCGGATCCGGCGGTCACCCCGGAGTGAATCCCTTCAAAATCTGCGTAGAGGCCACTTACCTCACTCGCTTAACTAACTGAGGAAATTTTGCAGACATGCCGGACAGACACCAAGTGCTCGTTCCTGTCTCCTTCAGAAAATTGCGCAGTTTTCCCAGTTAGTCAACCGGATGTTCATCTCGGAAATTACGCAGTATTCGTGAGTAGGCCTTCCACTACCCATTAGTTAGCTCAACTCGGAAATTGCGCAAAGATGATCAGCAGGTTGGCTTCCCGGCCTTAGTGCATTTCCTTGCTAGTAGCTCCTAGCATGAGACTATCAGTTCCCTCTGGGAATTACGCAATTTCTGTTGCCATTGACTAAGCAACCAACTGGTAGTTCCCTCTGGGAATTACGCAGTTCTGGATGCCAGTGACCCTAACAGCCAACTGGCAGTTCCCTTTGGGAATTGCGTAATTTTGGCTGCCAGTGACCCCAGCAGCCAATTGGCAGTTCCCTCTGGGAATTGCACAATTCTAGATGCCAATCTCCCGGGCAGTTCCCCCAAAAAACTGTGAAATCCCTGCCAGTGACCTGTCATGCAACCCAACCCGTTCCTCTGGAAAATTGAACAAATATGGCTATCCAAACCTTGCTAACTGTTCATTCTGAAAAATGCACAGAGCATGAATGCCTTGTCTTCCTACAGCGCAAATTGTCCCTCCCAAAATTTGCGCAAATTTGCCTCCCAACTGAACCAGACCTCGCAGGTAGTCACTCTCGACTCAGATTTCTCGTCTCCATCACTCAGTGACTCTTGCACAGTTTTCATCAGCAGTGCCCGAAGCCATCATCCTGCTTCACAACCTTTATGCCTCTCAAAGTCACCTACATCTGAAATGATCATGTGTCATGGTAGACTAGGAGGTTTTTGGATTTGATGTCATCTCATCATGAGTGACTGCATGTACAGGGACACCAACAAACATGGCAGAATGATGAACGGGGTGAACAAAGGGAGCACATGTAGAAGGACAGGTTCACCAATGGATGAACGAACGAATCATGTGAAGCAGACGAACGTGACGAACATGCACCTTCACGAACAGATGAGCCTGTCAAACCTTCCAACATGCAAGCAAGGAACAACATGTTAGAGCTTCATCAAGCGAACCAAGGACCATCAAGGAATCCACACACTTTACCATGCAGAGGTGAAGCTGCGATACATCATGAAGACATCTATCACCTAGTAGCAATGTAGATCAACATGCACTCCAACAGCAGCAATGTACCAACACTGTCATGTCAAGTCATGTCGATTCATGTCATGAGTCATGTCGCCCACATCTCCACTATCGGCTATGTTATCAACCAATGTGATGTAATGTGGAAGTCCAAGAGACCCACTTGTGAACAAAGAGTCATGTAAGTTGAAAAGTCATGGAAGTTGAACAGTCATGAGGATAGTTGAATAGCCACAAGGGTCAATTTCACACTTGGCTATAAATACCCCCTCATTTATGCATAGAAGGGACTTTTCACCTCAGCTCCTCCCACGTAGCCAAGAGAGTCTATAATATTTTCTTTGAGGAGTAAGTAGTGGCTCCAATGCCCCGCTGACGAGGTTAGTACTGTATGGTGTAACGATGTCTCTTGGAACTTTCACTTAATTCAGAAGCCTCTTAACAGGCTAGCATGTTTTCACACATGTATTGTATCGGTTGTAAGACTGATCTTTAACATTTGTAATGCATGTTGCTTTAACTTGTGTTCTACATATGAATTGTTTCATTTGTTGTAATGCATAATATATTAATGGAAATGTGTTGTATATGTTGTTAATGTTGTCCTCTCCATGTCGATTGCTCTGTTGGACATTAGACAAACCTTTCACGTGAACCTTGTTGTAACAACCATTGCACTCGTTCGGACTGATCCATGAGTGCTACATGTGTTATCTTACCTTATATATTGTGACTGCCACATCCGTGTGGACTACTCAGTCAGAAGCTGTGTATGTCCTATTTTGTTGTGTTTTCCTAGCCAAGTTGGGACTGGTCCCTTTCAAACTAGAACTCACCTTCACCCTCTTCCCCTCACAGTGAAAGAATTATTGACACAAGTACACTTACACTCACTAGGCACACAAACCTCACTTCCCGAAGACAAAGCAAACCACTCTCCTGTGCCGACAAGCAAGAGTTGAGGCAAATCCTTAAGACAATAGCAACTGGGCCATCATACCGGATGGGACTCCCACACCAAACGATGTGAGGTCTAGTTGGGACTTCATACCGGGGTGTAGAAATTCTCACTGTGGATTAAACTGATTACGCAATGTACTAAAGAAAAATTCTTAATCTACTTCTACAATCAAACTTGCGGAAGATTAATTGATTTCTAGCAAGATCAACCAAAACACATATAACAGAGAAGAAGTTTCAATCACACATGAAACATAGAAGAATACTCTGGGGAAAGCCTCGGCTAAAAACCCCGCTATCTGTATTATCATACAAGTGGAAATATCTCAGGATTACACAAATCTTTAGCTCTCAAGCTATCCAACTCTCATTACAATCCCTCACTGCTGCTCATAGACTGAATAGACAAGAAATATGCCTTCCTTTAGTCCTCCAAGCCTCCTATTTCCTTGCACAGTTTCTCCTGGGTCCTCCAGCTGCCACCTATGTGATTCTCACCTCACACACTGCTTTGACCTCTGTAGTAACTGCACAATCCTTAAGAAATGAATTCCTTCTGCATGGATGAGTTTCCTTTATAGGAAAATACCTCCAAGAGATAGTACAATGTCCCTGTCTTTAATCTCAACTGGGTCTTTCTCTGAACTGACATGCATGAGCTAATTATGAGAGGATATTCAATTATCTAGAGTACACTAGTTTGATGCATGCATGCATTAGCTGACTGAACTCACAATTAGTTCCTCCAATTTTTTGGAACTAATTTAACTAGACTTAACACAGTTAACTGAGCTAACTAATTACAACTCAAATACAATTCATCCTTATCTCCTTAATTAAGGGATAACTTCCTCAATCAAAGGGATAATTGTTGCATGTCTTCACAAAGACTTCATGTTTGATTTTCACCAACTAATTAACTCAATATGAATTAATTAATTATTTTTCAAATAGCTAGTGAGACTAAATTCGAATTTTAATTCTCAATTTTGATTCAAGGACAGATCAAAATTGGAATATATCCCGAAATTCTATTTATAGTAATGTTATTTTTAACGTTTCTATTTTTTGCTATTTTCAACAGAGTTGGAGTATATCATGAAATGTTATTTATGGCAATTCTTTCTTGTTGCTATTTTCAACACTCCCTCTCAACAAGAAAGGGATTATCTGTCACCCTGATCATGTCTCTGTGGAAGTCGAATTTACACTTTGAAAATGCCTTTGTCAAAATGTCAGCATCTTGCTCCTTGGTTGAAACATACCGCAACAACATGATCCTCCTCGCCACACAATCTCTAATATGATGATACCGAATGTCTATGTGCTTGGACTTGTCATGAAATACTGGATTCAAGTTTGATACAACTCTGATTATCACAATATACCACAGTTGGATCCATCGTTTGATCAAACAAACCAACTATAATTTTCCACATCCAAATGGGCCTCATATGCTACCTGACTTGCAGCCATGTATTCAGCCTCTGCTGAGCTAAGTGCAACTGATCTCTATTTCCTGTTGTACCAAGAAACTACAGCTGAACCAAGGTTGAAAATTCCTCCTGATGTGCTCTTCCGATCTGATGGACTCCTTGCCCAATCTGCATCTGTGAAGCCCTATAGCTTCACTCCCTCTGACCGTTTGTACCTCACTTGAATTAGCATCCTCGTTCCTCCAGTTACCTGGTAGAGGAGTCTACATGGATTTGTACTTCTCCATGTGGAATCTCCTGAGTATCTCATTGGCATACTTGCCTTGAGACACAAACACTTCCCCATCCTTCTGCCACACTTCCATGCCTAGAAAGTAGTGCATGAGACCCATGTCTTTCATCTCGAACTCTCTTGCAAGGTCCTCCTTGCAAGACATGATCAACTGATCATCATCTGTCAATATCAAATCATCAACATAAAGAACAATGATCAACTGCTTAACTTCCACCATGATGTGGTACAAGTTCGCATCCACTTCACTCTTTGTGAAGCCCAACCTGGTGAAGTAGTTGTCGATCCTGGTGTACCAAGTACGAGGTGCTTTCTTCAGCCCGTACAAAGCTCTCTTGAGTCGGCACACATGCGACTCATGATCGAAGGTCTCCAATCCTTTCGGCTGCTCTATGTACACCTCTTCTTCAATATTTCCATTGAAGAATCCAGTCTTCATATCCATCTAATGGATCTTCCAACCCATCTGCGCTAATAGCACCAACATCGATCTGATAGATGAGAACCTTTCTACAGGAGCAAAAGTCTCATCATAGTCGATCCCCTTGACTTGTGAGAAACCACGGGAAATAAACCTTGCCTTATGTTTCTCCACACTACCATCAACAACATTCTTTATCTTGTAAAGCCAACGGGAACTCACGACTGACTTGTTCTCTGGTCTTGGAACAACATCCCAAACATTGTTCCAAACTATGGAGTCATACTCCTCCATCATAGCATCAACCCAAACTGGTTGTTGCGCTGCTTCCTCAAAGGAAGATGGTTCAGTCTCTACACATTCCCCAACAAGGGCCATGTAACCAGTGTACCGCTCAGGTGACCTCCTCTGTCTGTGCTAAGAAGATGGCTCTCCCACATTCTGTCTCGCATCTATCAACAATCTGTCAGCCTCCCTTGTGCGTTTCTGCCCATCCCTAAAAGACTTTGCATGAGTGGATGTCTCCACTCCTGGAACCTCTGCATGTTGCTGCTCTGCATCAGTCCGAGGCTCCTCCTCCTTAGGAACCAAAAGTTCCTCCTCTACATAAATATTGAGCTCCCTCTCAAGGGAAAATCACATGGCCTTCAGCTCATCAAAGTTAAGATCTTTGCAAACCACTGTCCTCTGACTAGTAGGCAAATACACCCAATCGTTGTGGGGAGTATAAGTGTACCCCACAAGTATCCCCAACTATGTTGTCGGCTCTAGCTTCTTCCGGGCATCCTTGGTCACATTGCAACAAACCGATGAACCAAAGATCCTGAAGTGACTGACATCTGGTCTCTTCCTGGAGAAAGCTTCCTCTGGTGTCTTCATCCCAAGTATGTGATGTGGGCTTCTATTCTGCAAGTAAACCATTGTGTTGCATGCCTCAACCCACAAATGAAGTGGTAGGCCTTGGTCATGTAGCATCGCTCGAGCTGCTCCCACAATCATTCTGTTCTTCCTTTCAGCCACCCCATTCTGTTGTGCATTATGGGGTGCCATCAACTCTTGTTAATTCCTTTTGTAGCACAGAAGTCCTTAAACTCTTGAGAGACATACTCTCCACCATTGTCCCTTCACAAGGCCCTAATCTTATTTCCTAATTCTTTCTCAACCAAGCCTTTGAACTCACAAAACCTTGAGAAGGTTTGTGTTATGAAACCAATTCAAGAAAAAGAAAGAAAAGATAGATCAACGCCTTAGAATTTAGCCTCTTCGAGGGGGCAACCTCCTTTACATTACATAAATGAACAATTCTTGGATGATACAAATGAAAAGAAAGACCTCCTTTCTATATATCGAAGTATAAAGGGTCATAACATAACCGGAGCGACATACAATGATAATGCTAAGGGCCACAATAATAACAATAGTGGGCTTCTATGGGCACAATAGTAACATATGGGCACTACATGGGTACATCAAGAAATTTATTGGTGTTGTACTATAAACAATAGGGGTTACACTAGTAGTAATAGCGGCCTACATGCCCCTCCTTCAAAAATTGTTGTCCTCAATGTTGAGTGTTCCTCTTGAATGCTTCCTGTATAAAATTCTTGTCGCTCCCCATGTGGATCTTCAAGCGGGTAAGTTCTTATTCTGTGACTACTCCAGGGTTCCAATATGATTTTCCTTCTCTTTCATTTTCTGGCAATAATTGTTTGATTGGGAATCTTTCAACTTTTGAATAAGTGGCCATACTTCTTTGTCCTTCTTCCATTCATCCCTTGCTTCGTTTATCCAATCTGGTTAGATAATAGAAATAACACAAAACAATGCTTCCACATCCTCATCCTTTCTTCAGAGTGCATCTGCAACAAAAAATTTCTTCCCTTTTCTATAGATGATGTCAAATTCATAACCCAACATATTTGTGACCCATTTTTTATGTTCTTCTAAAGATAATATTTGTTCTAAAACGTATTTAAGACTATGATGATCCATTTTTACCTTGAAGTGTCTTCCCATTGGGTATGGTCGCCATTTCTTAAGTGCATGTAGTATTGCCAATATTTCCTTTTCATAAATAGCTTGCTTGAGATGTAGCTGTAAAAATACCCAATCATCTACATCAAAACTCTTTTCACTGCGATGTTGACCTACCTGTTGTTTCATTCGATTCTGCACCAAAGTGGTGTTATCCTTTAAAAGTTGGAGAACTTGTTGTTGATGGTCGATGTGATATTTCACTGCTTGAACCTTTTTCTTCTTGATATGTCCTTCTATCTTGAGAGTTTGAGAAGTGGTAATTTCTTCCAATGTTTTACAAGATATGGTCGGATTCATTTCTTGTTGCTCGATGTGATCTTTCACTTCTTGAACATTTTTCTTCTTGATATGTCCTTCTATCTTGATATTTTGAGGAGTGGTAATTCTGACCAATGCATTACATGATATGTTTGGATTCATTTCTTCTTTCTTGACGTGATATTTCACTTCTTGAACCTTTTTCTTCTTGACATGTCCTTCTATCTTGAGAGTTTTAGGAGTAGTAATTCTTGCCAATGCTTTACAAGATATGGTCAGATTCATTTCTTCTTTCTCTGGGGTTGGGTCTTCACATATATCCTCTTCTTTTGATGTTTCTTGATCCTTTTCTTCCTTCTCTTGATACTCTATGTAAAATAATTTCTTCTCAGCACACTTATGACCTTTAGTGCATTTTCTATCACAATTGTAACAAAGCCCTTTTTCTCTTTTTTCTTCCAATTTTAGTGGTATAAGCCTTGTAGGTTTTGGAAGGCTAGGAGAAGAAACACTTCCATAATTATAGTCATGAGAGGTGGGATTCCTTATTTCCATAATTTCGCTTTCAATTTTTCTTGCCAACTCGAATGCCTCCTCCAATGAATCAAGTTCCCAAAAACGAACCTCATGTTGAACGTTATCCTTTAAAGTCCCTATGAAGACATCAATCCTTTGCTTCTATGGAATATAATTTACCCTTCTATTCAATTTTTGAAAGTTGTAAATGTTTTGTTCCATTGAACACTTTTGTTTGAGATTTATCAATTGGCTAAAGAAGGAGTTTCTCTTTGTATCCTCATAATGTGCTATCATTTCCTCCGTGAAAATTGACCACGTAACAAGTGTTTTATGAGAACAAAGCCCTTTATACCATAAAAATTGATCTACCTCTAAATATGAAGATGCAATACGTACCTTTTGTAATAGTTTCACCTCATGTAGATCGAAATATTTCTCCATCTGTCGTATCCAATTTACCGGATCCTTGCCATCAAACTTCCTTGTCTCACTTCTTCTTGATTTTAGGAGCTCAATCTTGAAACCACTGTAACTCTATAATTTCGAATCTTCTTGTTCTAAAATCATTATCTATAGTAGCCCTCTGTGTCATTTTTCCAATGCCACCAGTCTTATCCAAATTGGATTCTCCAAGGAAGAGTTATGCCAAATCTCCCATGGTGACCTGATT
>APFE031658602.1:1407-30037 GCA_000404065.3 Pinus taeda | reverse complement strand
TAATCAGAGCCGACATAACAATAATAAAGTAAGGGCACAATAATAACAATAGTGGGCTTCTATGGGGCACAATAGTAACGATATGGGCACTACATGGGTACATCAATATAATAAGTGGGTTTTACTAATAACAATAAGGGGTTACACTAGTAGTATAGAGGCCTAATAGTTTGATCCTTCTTCTGTATGAAATAGATCCAGCATCTACGATAAAAATCATCAATGAAAATAACATAGCACCTTTGTTTAGCAGTGTAGGCTGTCAAGAATGGTCCACACACATCTGTATGAACTCGCTCCAAGATTGCTTCAGCTCGACTGTCTCGATCCTGAAAGGAAGATTTTGCATACTTACCCAACGTACAACCTTTGCATGTGTCCACTTGCTCAAGTTTACCTTTGGGAAGTCCGGTAGAAATCTGTTGCATTATCTTCAAGGCCCCATGATGCAAGTGGCCCAACCTTTTATTCCATAACTCGCCAATATCTTGGCTTTGCACCACTTTGCTTTGGAACTCAATGCATCACAGTCATCTACCTCCAGCTTGTAGAGATTCTTCACTCAAATCCCAATCCTCTTGGTCTGACCCGTGGCTATGTGTCTTAGGAATGCCTTTCCTTTACTGAAGACAACATCGTAGCCTTTTTCCTCCAACATCATGACCGATACCAAGTTCTTTTTCAATCATAGCACATACTTCACATCAGTCAAGGTGAGACGAGCTCCATGCTCCCTCTGAAACACAACTGTACTTTCACCTAAAACACGATACTTTCCATCACCGCCCATCTCTATGCGCATCTGGAGGTCTTCTCCTCCAAGGTACTGAATAAACTTTTATCCCTGGTCATGTGGAATGAGGCTCCACTATCAATATACCAAACATAACCCATCATCAATGACATCATGCATGCAAAGAGGGTAAAGTCCATTTCAAACTGAGAGGCTAATGCCTCACCTTCCGATCCTTTCGAGGATCCCTTCTTGGACTTCTTCGATGGGTAATTAGTTGCATAATGTCCCATCTTGTGAATTCGCTTTGCACCTCAAACTTTGAATTCTTCTCAGTAAACTATTCACAGCTATGATAACCTTTGCTCTGATACCATGGAGAATTTTTTCTACAAAACCTCGCTCTGATGCCATGTAGAAATTCTCATTGTAGATTAAATTGATCATGCAATGTACTAAACCAAAATACCTAATCTACTTCTACAATCAAACTTGCGAAAGCTTAATCCATTTTGAGCAAGATCAACCGTAACACATATAACAGAGAAGAAGATTCAATCACACATGAAACACAAAAGAATACTCTGGGGAAAGCCTCAGCTAAAAACCCCGCTATCTGTATTATCATACAAGTGGAAATATATCAGGATTACATAAAACTTTAGCTCTCAAGCTATCTAGCTCTCAGTACAATCCCTCATTGTCGCTCATAGACCAAATAGACAACACATATGCCTTCCTTCAATCCTCCAAGCCTCCTATTCCCTTGCGCAGTTTCTCCTAGGTCCTCCAACTGCCACCTATGTGATTCTCACCTCAAACACTGCTTTGACCTCTGTAGTAACTGTCCAGTCCTGAAGGAATGAATTCCTTCTACATGGATGAGTTTCCTTGATAGGAAAATTCCTCCAACATATAGTACAATGTCCTTGTCTTTAATCTCAACTAGGTCTTTCTCTGAACTGACATGCATGAGTTATTTATGAGAGAATATTCAATTATCTGGAGTACACTAGTTTGCATGCATGCATGCATTAACTGACTGAACTCACAATTAGTTCCTCCAACTGTTTGGAACTAATTTAACTAGACTTAACTCAGTTAACTAACTGAGCTAACTAGTTACAACTCAAATACAAACTCATCCTTATCTCCTTAATTAAGGGATAACTTCCTCAATCAAAGGGATAATTGTTGCATGTCTTCACAAAGACTTCATGTTTGATTTTCACCAACTAATTAACTCAAGATGAATTAATTAATTATTTTCAAACTGCCAGTGAGACTAAATTCAAATTTTAATTCTCAATTTTGATTCAAGGACAAATCAAAATTGGAATATATCCCAAAATGTTATTTATAGCAATGTTATTTTTAGCATTTCTATTTTTTGCTATTTTCAACAGAGTTGGAGTATATCCTGAAATGATATTTATAGAAATGTTATTCTTAGCATTTCTATTTTTAGCATTTCTTCTTGCTATTTTCAACAGTTGGGACTTCATACTGGGGTGATCCCCTAAATGTTGGCAGGTCCAGCACCATCAACATTTATGGTGCTACAAGGAGGTCCAGATGACAAGTTCTGTCCTCTCATCCAGTTTTGAACCTTTACATACCTTCCATGGAATCTTGCACTCTTCTCCCTCAGCGATGTTTTTCAAATCATGAAGATGTCTCCATCACGGGGGAGTTGTTCGATCTCTTTTCCACTTACACGTATGATGGTGAAGCTGAAGTGGTCTGGCCTGAGTACTTACACGACTTTCTTTCCATGCTTCATGAGCAAGATAAGTTTTTTGATGAACAAGTCGATTTTTTGCTTGCATACACACTTCGTGAATCTCCATTTCGTTGGCTGCTCAGCCTATGAGCTGACAGCGTGTACTCATTTGAACACTTTTTTGATCTTGTTGAAGACACTTTCTATCATTTTGATCCAGATTATCTTGACTAGAAACTATTACAGCAACGAAAGGCTCCGCATGAATCGGTTATTGATTTTTGGCAGCGCTTCCGTGACTTGCAGTTTCAAGCTCTGAGGAGCCAAATGAAATTTGCCTATCTTTGGGACCGATTTGAGTATTGCCTTAAGAAATTTGCCCGTCCCAAGAGGAAGCTTGAGATCAAGCCTCGCTCAACATTCTTCATTGATGGAGCTGCGCAATCTCATGTGGATGTGGTTGTTGTCTCGACTGATTGTCCGCCTACCTCTCATTCAACAACTCCACCACTTCCCAGTGATGTCGAAGATCATGCTCACTCACTTGTTCATCTTTCACATCCTCACAACGTCACTTCACTTAATTTTCATGCAGATTTGGTTGTGATTCCTTCGAGTTCACATATGCATTCTATTCTACGACCTCCATCTTCACATCCGGGTGTTCCTCCGAATGATGTTGTCTTGTGTTCGTCCATTTCAGACTCTTCACTTGTTGCGAACGAGGAACAAGCCATTGATGGAGTTGGTGTTGCAACACCAACATGCATTGTCATTCATGAAGAGCATGAGTGGGAGCTTGAGCATCAACACTCAGCGAAGGATGACTCCCTTTCATCCAAGCCCCCTCCGTTCTTTCCTAACATCATTGGTGAACCTGCTATCCATGATTTTGCATGTGTGTCTTCATCCACGGATGCACCCATTTTTTATCTTTCGCAGGACACACCGTATGTTAGCCCATCATCCAACAATAGAGAGGACCAATCATTCATTGGAAATCCACTTGATCTTTCATCTACTTTTTTCAGAAACACAAAGAGTGAACATCCTTCCTTCTCATCTACCCCTCTGTGTGATTCATCAAACCATGATGATGTCAACCAACATCCTGATTTTCTGATCTTGGTTGTCATGATCTCTTCACCTCATCATCTGATCACGATGTTGATTTACTCATTGTTAATCCATCTAAGCCACTAGTATATGAAGATCCATCTGTCAACAAATTTGAAACCCACAGACTATCGAGGCACTTCAGCTCGAGCTGATGGTTATGTCAGACCCTCGTTGTCCTGAGGTTGGTTTCGCTTTTGATCAGGAAATTGTTCAAACACTCAAGGCTCCTCATCACTTATTTGTATGCACTCAATATCAATCTTACACTCAGATTTTACTTCCTCCACTCGAACTTCACAATCCCATTACTCATGCATTGGAGGAATCTTACACAGCAAGCACACTTGTGAAACATAAGTGGTCTAAATTTCTCACATTTTCTTGCATATCATAGTCAAGGGAATGCATACACTCAACATCTACATGCAGTGTATTAGAACACCATGGAAAGTCCATAGAGTGCATGACATGCGCTTTCACTCAGTTTTGCTATGTGGACGCTTGTAAGCTTGGAGTGTGTCTGTTTTCATTGTTGTCTCTTTCACATTTGTTGGTTCACACAACTGGGTTACTCGTGGACCAAGCCTTCACCAACATGGGTCAACCAATGCATGGGTGGTTGCATTGGAAATATCACTTCACATGATCAGGCTCATGCACGGTTAGCTTAGGAGTAGGAGTAGTGTTTGCTTTCAGTTTGCTTGCTTGCATGCTTGTTTGTTTTCTTGTTTTGCATGTTTGTTTGTTTGCTTGCCTGTGTGTTTGCTTACTCGCCTTGCTTTCGCTTTTACTACTGCTTCTGTTTTGATTTGTTTGTTTTTGCTTACTATTTTTGTTCATGGTCATTTTATTTGTTTAATATACTACTATTTTGTTTCTGGAAATAAGTGCAACCAACTACTATGTTTCGGTTTCTAGATAGAGTTTGTGGTTGAAATTTGAGGAAACTTGTGACACTACAACACTTGGCCAGTCTTGTGTCCACCTTCTCTGTGCTTGGTTGTAACCTTTGGCCAATGAAGTCCTAACGAAAAATACAAACTGTCTGCAAGGGAAGTTTCAGTCCAACCGTGAACTTGTGTCAACAATGGAAAACCCCATGCGCTCATCCAACTAGTAGAAACGGAGAAGGGGAAATCTAAATGAGCAAACCTATGTCAAGGGTATTACATGCTTCTCTGAAGGAACATCCTCTTCTACTCTCAATAAGTTGAGGTCCCTCTTCTGCCCCAAAAATAAATAAGTGCCTATGCACAGTCCTCTTGAAAAATACAAAGGCGAAAGAAGAGAAAGGCTTCCTGCACAGAGAGGTGAAGCATGCAACTCCACCGGGGTACTGGCCAGGCTCGCTAGCAGTGAAGAAATATGTGTGTTCCTACGTGACTCTGTCGGGGTACTTTCCAAGCCTGCTGGCAACAGAGCAACACCAGAGATGAAAACTTATACTCTAAAAATTTTCAACTCGCAAGCTAAACTACCATTCCCAGATTCGAAACACTAATATCTAAGCTAAACTTTTGATTGTGTTTGACTGAGTTGGCAAAAGGTGAACCATGTATGTCCATGGGGTAAGTGAGGAAGCCAAAGTAACCCACACAACAGTTCAATACTCCCTGAAATACCAAGGCCTTGTGCTAGCAATGAACTGAAACAGAGAAGTTGGAGTTCTACCAGTGTGTCGCCAAGTGTTGTAAAGGCTACGACAACCCTCCAAAATTTTGGCCTAGACCAATTTCGGAGCCTCCCTTAAAGAGTTTTACTTGATGGCTTCACACACTCGGGTTCACTCCATGAGCTCATGTGAGGCTTTACATTTTCCTTGCTTGTTCATTGCATTCTAGTTTCTTCATGCTGATGTCTAAGTCATGCTTGCAACCATGTTCTGGTTATGATCAAAGTCTTCGCTTCATATGTGCTTGTTGTGTTTGTTATGAAAGCATTTGTCACACTCACACACAGAGTCACATTCACCGTCGCACAAGCGTCTTCTCAATCATAAATGATCGATCACGAGTGTCGTACTTGTCACTTCCACCATCGGTCAGTCATGTTGAACATATGTGTCTAGATGGTTTGGGTCGTTTCGTCGTCCAGTCATGTTAGTGTGTGTTCGTATGATCACCTATGCATCTTTCGATTGTTCACACACTTATTCATTTTTCCTAAAGTTCTGACGACCAGAATTCACTTTGACAGCTGTACCATCACCTCACCATCGATTCAATCGACTGTCAACCAGAACATTGCAGAAGCACCAAGCTAGCAGGTTCAAGCTGTGTCGCCTACAAACAATGCAATCAACTCTCATGCTGGCCACCCGGAGAGTCGAACTCAATGATCACCCCAAACTAAATCCCTTACAAATTTGTGCAAAGGCCACTGACCTCACTAACTTAATTGACTGAGGAAACTGCGTTGATAGGCAGGATAGACACCAAGTGCCCATCCCTACCTCCTTCAGAAAATTGCGTAGTTTTCGCAATCAGTCATCCGGACAGTTGACTCGCTGTTCATCTCAGAAATTGTGCAGTATTCATGAGCAGGCCTTCCACTGCCCATCAGTCAGCTCAACTCAAAAATTGAGCAGAGATGATCAGTAGGTCGACCTCCAGACCTGAGTCCATTTCTCTGCTAGCAGCTCTTAGTAGCAAAGTGCGAATTCCCTCTGGGAATTGAGCAGTTTCTGCTTCCATTGACTGAACAGTAAACTGGCAGTTCCCTCTGGGAATTATGCAGTTATGGATGCCAGTGACCCCAGCAGCCAACTGGCAGTTCCCTCTGGGAATTACGCAGTTTTGGCTGCCAGTGACCCTAGTACCCAACTAGCGGTTCCCTATGAGAATTGCGCAATTCTGGCTACCAGTGACCCCAGCATCCAACTAGAAGTTCCCTCTGGGAATTGTGCAGTTCTGGCTGCAAGTGACCGCAGTAGCCAACTGGTAGTTCCCTTTGGGAATTGCGTAGTTCTAGCTACTAGTGACCCGAGTAACCAACTGGAAGTTCCCTCTGGGAATTGCGTAGTTCAGGCTGCCAATCTCCCAGGCAGTTCCCCCAAAAAACTGCGCAATCCCTACCAGTGACCCTTCATATAGCCCGGCTCATTCCTCTAGAAAATTGCACAAATATGGCTGTCTAGACCCCGCTAATTGTTCGTTCCGAAAAATGCACAGAGCATGCTTGCCTTGCCTTCCTGCAGCCCGAACTATCCCTCCCAAAATTTGCGCAATTTTGCTTCTGAGTCGAGCTAAACCTCGCAGGTAGTCACTGTCGACTCACATTACCTGTCTCCATCACTCAGTGACTCTTGCGCATTTTTCATCAGCAGTTCCCGGAGCCATCATCCCGCTTCACAACCTTGTTGCCTCTCCAAGTCACCTACATCCGAAACGATCATGTTTCATGGTAGACTAGGAGGTTTTTGGATTTGATGTCATCTCATCATGAGTGACTGCATGTACAGGTACACCAACAAACATGGCAAGACGACAAACAGGATGAATGAAGGGAGGACATGTAGAAGGACAGATTCACCAACGGACGAATGAACGAAGCATGTGAAGCGGATGAACGCGATGAACACGCACCTTCACGAACAGGTGAGCCTGTCAAACCTTCCAGCATGCAAACAAGGAACAATATGTTAAAGTTTCATCAAGCGAACCAAGGACCATCAAGGATTTTGCGCACTTCACCATGCAGAGGTGAAGTTGTGATACATCATGAAGAGATCCATCATCCAACAACATTGTAGCTCGACATGCACTCCAGCAGCAGCAATGTACCAACACTATCATGTCAATTCATGTCGAGTCATGTCATGAGTCATGTCACCAACATCTCCACTATGGGCTATGTTTTCAATCAATGTGATGTAACATGGAAGTCCAAGATACCCAGTTGTGAACCAAGAGTCATGTAAGTTGAAAAGTCATGGAATTCGAACAATCATGAGGATAGTTGAGTAGCCACAAGGGTCAGTTTCACCCTTGGCTGTAAATACCCCCTCATTTGTACATAGAAGGGACTTTTCACCTCAGCTCCTCCCACATAGCCAGGAGAGTCTGTAATATTTTCTTTGAGGAGTAAGTAGTGGCTCCAACACCCCGCTTATGGGGTTAGCGATGTATGGTGTAATGATGTGTCTTGGAACTTTCACTTAATTCAGAAGCCTCTTAACAAGCCAGCATGTTTTCACACATGTATTGTATCTATTGTAAGACTGATCTTTAACATTTGTAATTCATGTTGCTTTAACATGTGTTCTACATATGAACTATTTCATTTGTTGTAATGCATAATCTATTAATGGAAATGTGTTGTGTATGTTGTTAATGGTGTCCTGTCCATGTCAACTGCTTTTCTAGACATCAGACAGACCTTTCACATGAACCTTGTTGTAACAACCTTTACACTCGTTCGGACTAATATGTGAGTGTTGCATGTGTTATCTTACCTTGTATATTATGACTGCCGCATCCATGTGGATTGATCCACTGGAAGCTGTGTATGTCCCATTGTTTTGCATGTTCCTAGCTGAGTTGGGACTAATCCCTTTCAACCTCGAACTCACCTTCACACTCTTCCCCTCACAATGAAAGAACCATTGACACAAGTACACTTACACTCACCAGGCACGCAAAACTCACTTCCCGAAGACAAAGCAAACCACTCTCCTGTGCTAACAAGAAAGAGTTGAGGCAAATCCCTAAGACAATGGCAACCGGGCCATCATATTGGATGGGACTCCCACACCAAATGGTGTGAGGTCTAGTTGGGACTTCATACTGGGGTGATCCCCTGAATTTTGGTGGGTCCAGCACCGTCAACAATTCACTACTGCTTGCTCCTCCAAAGAGATATACTAGCTCTGCACTATGAAGGAGCCAAGGCTCGTTACAATATTCTCCAAGCTTTCTCTAAGATACTCATATCGAAAGCTTGGCTGACCAAAAAGCCTATACAATGAGTGATGAGGGACTATATATAGCAAAGGGTGGGGTACCCTTGACATTACCCTTTGTGATTGTTCATCTACCCTCATCACTCTTCAACTACTCTATGACACTTACATTCAACTATCGACACTTGAACTTCCACTTTACAAGATGTTACATCCAATCTGTACATGTACCCATGTGAGATAAAATGGCTTGAGCAAGCCATGCAAGACATCACTAACATTTGGATAGTTGTGGTAAGACCAAATCTTCGACATCCTTGTGATCATCAATGGTGGTGAACTGATACCAAGCTTGGTCATCCATGATGGTGTCCGTGTGCTCAATGGTGACATGTTGTTGAAAGCAAACTCTTGCCTCCGTTGCATTCGGGTACACTGATATGGCTCCTTTATCCACCTCATCTGATAACATGTGCATCATCATCTTGAGTGCAGTTGGACTAGCAACATACTGATGCATAGTGTTTGTGTTGATCTCCAACTGTTTGTTGGTGACCATGCGCATCAACTTGTCGATATACATGTTTAGCTCCAGTCGAACTTGCTCCTTGTCTTTGCCTCGATGAGTGTGCCAAAATGGGTGGGATCACATGTGTGCGCATAATGACATTCATGATCTTGAACAACATTGCATGTGATCAACAACACTTCTCACCCTGTCTGCTCTGTGCTAGCTGTTATGCTGGATCTATAACTTGTACGAGTGCAGTTTCATCAATTTGAGCATGTCGTGCCCCTTGTTGTACCTGTTCTTGTTGCGGCCCTTCTCTCATCTGTACAACTGTTGTTTTCCTTGAGTTTATGCTTCGACACATGCAACTCCTTCTCTATTCCTCTCTTTCCCTTCACGCAATATTTATGTCACGTCGTCACCTCATAGCCTCAATCTCCAAAGTTTTTTTCATCACAAGTGCAACTACTTTGAACTTGCAGCTTTGCTCCGCCTCCGTGTTGTCAACACCCTTCCTCTTGCATTTGTCACGTGAAGGTATGCTACCGTTTACTTCTACTGATGGTGCTTCTCACTGCGGTGTTGCTGCCATTTCACCTTGATATCCTTATCTATGAACAACTTGATGTCTTCATAGGTAGGCAAGCTCATAGACGCTTGCTTGATTGCATCTCCAATTGTGCTCTCAACGGTGTCTTTGAATCTTCTTTCCTGGAAGCCATTGTTCCTGCACCACCGAGAGGCAGATGAACACCTGTGATACCTAGAGACATAGCATCACTCATGACAAGCAATCTGTCAGTTAAAAACCAAAACAAACTTAAGGACTAACATGCAACATACCTGTGTGACTGGTCGTGAAGATTGTGCAATTTTCGCCGAGAGGTCGGGAGACTAACTGCAAAAAATACGCAAGGCACAATCTGGGTCGTCAAGAGGCTGACTGACTACTGGAACTGCGTAATGCACAGTCCAGCCTGGCTTTATGGATGTTGAGATTGCGCATTGCGTAATTTCAGCTGGCAAGTGATGCAAGCCCACAGACTGCATTGCACAATTTTTAGGGCCTGCAGTCATTGTCTCTCATAATTGCGCAAAGCAAGACTATAGGGCACTGACTAGACAGATTTGTGTATTTTATGGGAGGTAAGTAGGGCCTTCCCTCTCAGAATTGCATAGTGTTGTTCGGGCAAGGCAGAGTCTCGGCCAAGGTATCCCAGACCCGCCGACGAGTGACTGAAACATGAGAAGTCTGAATGCATGGTTAAGCTAAAAGTAAACAAGAGTGAATGATCATGCATGCAAACAATAAGTGCAAGATTCAGAAAATGAGAAAGCATGCATGTGTGTGAAGTGAGTCACCGCAACAGTGACCGTCGCAAAAATAGTGTCATGCATGCGACAACAATAAGATGCGAATGAAAATTGAAACGATGCTTGTACAAGCTAAGATACATTAAAACAACAGCAAGCGTTCATTAAAATCAAGCAAATAACCCTCACACAAGCTGAAACACAAAAAGCAAAAAAATCACAACATAAGACATGCAAAGCGGGCTTACCTTGAAACAGTTGAGTTGAATGTGTTAACGAATCATAGATGTGATGTGGGATGTCAGAGCTCCAAGATCAACGTGAGGAATGAGCTTTGCAGCATCTAATACATTAGTTTTGATAAGATCAAGGTCATGATGTACATGCCACAAATCTAGTAAAAGCGACACTTAGCGTGAGGTCAACAGTTTGCAACCCTGGGAGAGGGATTTGTACAGTTTTTGGGTTGAGTAGAGCTGGCTGTCCCAGAGGGATTACGCAATTTCTTGGAGGAACAGGTGACTACCTCCCAGGATTGCACAATTCCTGGGCTGAGCAGTTGTCCTGGGATGAATTGTGCAATTTTCAAAGGAAGCTTGATAGGCAGCATTACGCAATTCTTGAGCTCAGCACGATGGCCAGTTGATTTGCTCAATTTATAGAGGGAAGGCTGGTTCCCCTCCAGAATTGTGCAATTTTTTGGGGGGTCTACTTGACTAGCACATGGTCTAAGTCTAGAAAGACAGCCTGTGAAGGGAGTTAAGCAAACGAACATGCACAGGCTGACAAGCTACTAAAAAACCAATGAAGCCTATGTACTTGACATTGCAAGACATGTTGCTAGGATGGTTGGTAGGGAGGCTCCAAAATGAAGCTAAGGCAAAATTTTGGAGGGTGTTTGTAGCCACTACAACACTTGGCGACACACTAGTAGAACTCTAGCTCTCTGAATGGACCTTGTTCGTGAAAAGCAATTCTAACACCTCTGGAAGTATTGTTCAAGTCTCTGTTCATTTCGGTTTCCACACTTTCTTAATTGTAAGATGTAGCGTCTGCCAAGCTCTTAGTTAGTCGACACACATTCCAAGCCAAGCCAACACAGTTGTTTTGATTGGGATGAGGGATATATTGGTGCAAAATATTTATGGCCGTCATAGTTTTAGTTTCATCTTTGGTGTTACTCCACTGCCAGCAGGCCTAGACAGTACTCCGGCAGAGTCATGCAGGAACACAAGCATTGCTCCGCTACCAGCGAACCTGGTCAGTACCCTGGTGGAGTTACTTGCATCACCTCTCTACGCAGGAAACCTTTCTGACCTTTCACCTTATTCATTTTCATTTTTTATTTTAATTTTTTCACAACTTCATTTTTTCATTTTCATTTTTCGTAACTATGCATAACACTTATTCATTTCAGAGGCAGAAGAGGGATCCCGACTTATTAAGAGTAGAAGAGGTTGCTCCTTTAGACGTGTTTTTTAAGGTTTTCCCCCTCACCTTACTCTACTTGACTAAGCTGATAAGGATTAACCCAAAAACAACTTACTAGAGTAGGTGACACTAGTTACCGCGCAAGAGTTGTGTTTTCACCAAGGTTCACTTCAAACAGTATGTATTTTCCATCAACGTATCATGGACTGAAACTAACAAGTTCTTCATACAAAGGCAAGACAATAGATAACCAAGTATTGATAGCTACACAAATCCTCTTGTACTTTACCCAGCTTGTTTCAAGAGTCGTATATGGTTTCATGTGAAACTAACCTATGAATGTAAACAAGAAACAAACAACAAGACAAAGCAAAAGCATAAGTAAATGGGTAAGCAAACAAGAATGCAAACAAACAAACATGCAAGGTAGGAATCAAACATACATGCAATCAAACAAACCAAAAGCTAACACTACTCCTACTCCTAAGCTAACGGTGCATGGGTTTGCTTATGTGAAGTGATACTTCCAATGCAGCCATCGGCACATTGGTCGACCCATGTTGGTGAAGGCATGGTTCGCGAACAACACAATTGTGTGAACCAACAAGCATGAAAGATATAATGATGAAGACAAACACACTCCGAGTTTAAAAGTGTCCACAGAACATAAGTGAGTGAAAGTGCATGACATACACTCTGTGGAATTTCCATGGTGTTGTGCTACCGTGTGTGTAGATGTTAAGTGTATGGATTCTCTTCACTGTGGCATGCAAGCAAGCGTGAGAAAGGTAGACCACTTACGTTGCGCAAGTGTGCTTGATGTGTAAGATTCCTCCAATGCATGAGCGATGGGATTGTGTAGTTCAAGTGGAGGAAACGAAATATGGGTGTTTGGTTGATCTTCAATGCAAAGCAGAGAGTGATGAGGAGCCTCAAGAATTTGAACAATTTACTGATCGGAAGTAAAACCAACCTCAAGACAGCGAGGACCTCTACAGTCTGTGGGGTTTCGACTTCATCGACAGATAGATCATCGTAGACCAATGTCTTAGATAGATTAGCAACGATTGAATCAACATCATGATCAAATGAAGAAGTAGAGAGATCACGACAACCAAGGTCAAAAAATTCAAGATGTTTGTCAGCATCCTCATGATTTGATGAATCATGCAGAGGGGTAGATGAGAAGTAAGGATTTTCACCCTTCGTGTTTTCAGAAATGACAGATGACAGATTGGATGGATTTTCAGAGGAAGACGTGTCCTCTTCGAAATGTAATGACATGCTGACATCCAATGTGTCTTGTGAATGATCGAAAGTAGAAACATCGAGAAATTAGTTTTCACAGGGGAAATCAATAGTGGAAGAATCACAAGGGATGTCAGGATAGAGCGGGTGAGGTGTGAATGGAAGGGAGTCATCCTTCACTGTGGGTTCTTCTTTAGATTCCTGCACACACTCATCATGAATAATGCCGCAGGTTGGTTGCATAACACCAACTCCATCAACAACTTCATCCTTGTTCACAACATATGAGGAGTCCAGAGTGGAAGAACACAAGATAGTACAATCTGGAGGATCAATAGAACGCGGGGACGAAGGTTGAGGGAACAAATCCACGTTTTGTGACAACCAATAGGCTTGCAAGCCAAATCTGCACAGATATCAAGAGTAGGTGGGGTGGGAGGATGTGACAGTTCAACAGATGTATGTGCATGTTCTCCCACATCACTCTGCGATGGTGGAGTTGTTCGATGAGGTGAAGGCAGACAATAACTTGTGACAGCAACTGTGTCTGCCTGTGATTGCGCAACTCCATCACCGAAGTGTGCTGAGCAAGGTTCAGATGATTTCAAGGATTGCGGATTTTCATAAATGTGAAGAAGATACTTAAATATTCCATTGAGAAATTCGCAATAAATTTCATCTTCGGGAAATCGGTATGCAAGTACAAAAGTGTGTGTGAAACTGTTCAACGAATTCATCGGGTGCTTTTCGTAATTTCACAATTTTTTTATTGAGTGTTTTACGGTTAAAGTGATTGAAAGCACGATCTATCTTTACAACTAGATAAGAGAGATAGTGAATAGATTTTTTTAGCCAGTGTGGCACACCAGTGCATTCGGTTCCCTCGAAGCATCAGGTCTTGTATTCTTCAAAGATTCCATGTTTTTCGCATGATCCTACAATGCCGACTGCGTGCCTAACTCAGGGTACATAGCCTCCACCATTGTATGTTTTATGTGACAAGTTATCCCATAGCTCTTAAGAGATTTCGAAGTTGTTTCCATAAGACATACACTCTAGAAGAGAAACTCTGTAGTTAGTAATGATAGATATGTAGAGATTCGAAACAGATTATGAGGACTCCGCTTGTCATCTGGCCCTCCTTCTAGTGCCAAAATGTTGACGATGTTGGACCCGCCAACATGTCAAGGGATCTCTCGGTAAGAAGTCCCAACTAGACCTCAAATTGTTTGGTGTAGGAGTCCTAGCAGTGGGTCATATGGTATTGCCTTAACCGCGGTTGTGCACAGATGCAAGTAAGATGTCCCTATTGGTAGCAAGGGTGTGACATATGCAGCAAGTCAAGGAAGGTGCATGAACGGTTCTAACACCTGAGGGTGAGGTGAGTGCGCCCCTTGGAAACTTGTGATAGCAGGTGGCTGAGAAGGGAACACACGAGCAAAGATGCATCACAAACTGGAAATCAAGTAAGCTAGCAATCCAAAGTGATGGTTAAACAAACAACACATTTCAGTAAGATTCATACATACTTATACAGAAAAGTCCATACGTGCATGCGTAAGTAAACATATACATATATCATTAGAGTAAACAAGTTAGTTGAAATACAATAATAACATATACATGAAACGTGTTGGTCTTTTTATATTAAGAAGTGAAAGTTCCAATCATACAATACAACCATGACCAACCACTAGTCCCGATAGGGGAACGTTACAGTCACTGTTGCCTGCTCCTCCAAAGAGATATACTAGGTATGCACAGTGGAGAAGCCAAGGCTCGTTACAATACTCTCCAAGCTTTCTCTAAGATACTCTTATCGAAAGCTTGGCTGACCAAATGCCCTATCAATGAGTTACGAAGTACTATAAATAGAAAAGGGTGGGGTGACCCTTGACATACCCCCCTTGTGACTGTTTACCTGCCCTCATGACTCTTCAACTACTCTATGACTATTACATTCAACTATCGACACTTGGACTTCCACTTCACAAGATGTTACATTCAATTTGCACATGTACCCATGTGAGACAAAATAGGCTTGAGGAAGCCATGCAAGACATCACTAAGACTTAGATGATTGTGAGATGACCAACTCTTCGACATCCTCATGATGGTCGATCGTGACAAACTGATGCCAAGCTTGGTGGTCTGTGGTGGTGTTCGTACACTCAATGGTGACATCCTGCTGCAAGCGAACTCTTGCCTCTGTTGCATCCAGGTACACTGATATGGCTCCTTTGTCCAACTTGTCTGATAGCATGCACATTGTCATCTTGGGTGTCACTAGACCAAAAACACATTGATGCATAATGTCCATGCTGATCTCCAAGTGTGCGTTGGTGACCATGCACATCAACGTGTCGAAATACGTGTTCAGCTGATCCGAATCTAAACAGGAACGCAAAAAAATACAAAGATAACCATATACACAAAGATGCAGTGGAAATAATACTTCATTTCATTACTGTAAAATGCTGAAATATGCTTACAACCGGAAATAGAAATAAACTAGCGAGGGTGATGGTAGCTTATCTCTGAGAAGAGATGTGGCGGCTACATGCCTCTGAACTGTTCTAAACTGTGTTACAATGAGGCTCAAAGGCCTATTTATTGTTTAGAAACAACGGAAAACCCTTCACATTACAAAACCTAACCCTAAAAGATGAAACGCCAAATTGTGGGCCCCGTTTTGGGTAAGTTGGTACATCAACTTCCCGGGGTTGCGAATTGGTCGTATTATCTCCGTTTGACGCGCATGATAGCCCATTGGAAAGATCTCTCCGAGGACTATGACGAAAAAGACAATTTTTTGATAGAAAAATCACTGGCGGTAGATTTCCCAAAAAACATCGTTTAGGGCCTCCAAAAAACGTCGTTTAGGGCCTCAAAACGGCTTCGGAAGTTTAGGACCCAAAAAACTACTAAAAATAGTAAATTGTGCTATAATTAAGGAAACTGAAAAATTGAAAGAGACAATTGTGGGGGTCCAAATGGGATAGGTGTGTGGCCACCAACATCCACCTAGATCATCAGCTCCAATCGGACTTCCTCCTTGTCTTCGCCTCGGTGAGTGTGCCAAATGGGTGGGATCGCATGTGTGAGTATAATGACATGCATGCTGTTGAACTCCCTTGCATGTGATCGACGTCACTTCTCACCCTGTCTTCTCTGTGCCAGCTGTTGGGGTGGATCTATAACTTGTACAGGCATAATTTCATTAGTCTGTGCATGTCGTGCCCCTTATTGTACCTGTTCCTACTGCAATCCTTCTCTCATCTGTACAGTTGTTGTTCTTCCTTGAGTTGTCACTTCAGCACATGTAACTCCTTCTTTGTTCCTTTCTCTACCTTTGAGCGATCCTCTTGTTGCGCCATCGCCTCATAGCCTCAATCTCCAAAGCTGCTTTCATCATAAGTGGATTTGTTTTGAACTTGCAACTTTGCTCTGCCTTCCTGTTGTCAACAAGGTTCCTCTTGCATTCGTCACGTGGAGGTGTGCTACCATCTACTACTGCTGATGGTGTTGCTGGTTGCGATGTTGCTTCCATTTCATATTAATGTCCTTGTCTACAAACAACTTGATGTCTTCATAGGTAGGCAAGCTCATAGACACTTGCTCGACTGCATATCTAGTTGTGTTCTCAATGGTGTCTTTGACTCTGCTCTCTTGGAATCCATTGTACCTGCACCACTAAGAGGCAGATGAACAACTACGATACTTGGAGACATAGAAACACTCATGGAAATCAATCTCTCAAATGAAAACCAACACAAACTTGAGGACTGACTTGCAACATACCTTTGTGACTGGTCGTGAAGATTGCGCATTTTCCGCCAGGAGGTCAGGAGACTAACTCCCGAAAAAATGCAAGGCACGGTCTGAGCTATCGAGAGGTTGACTAACTACTTGAACTACGCAATGCACAATCCAACTTTGCCTGCTAGATGCTGAGATTGCACAATGCATAATCTCAACTGGCAAGTGATGCATGCCCAAGGACTACATTCCACAATTTTTTGGGCCAGCAGTCACTTCCTCTTAGAATTGTGCAAAGAAAGACTAGAGGGCACTGACTAGCCAGACGTTCGCATTTTCTGGGAGGAAGGCAGGGCCTTCCCTCTCAGAATTTCCAATGTTGTCCGAGGAAGGTAGAGTTTGAGCCAAGGTACCCCAAACCCGCCGATGGGCGACTACAACATAAGAAGTTTGAATGCTTGGTGAAGATGAGTGTAAAAAAGAGTGAATGATCATGCATGCAAATAGTGAGTGCAGGATTCTGAAGACGGGACAACATGCATGCGTGTGAAGTGAGTCACCGTGACAACAACCGTTATTACAAAAATAGTGTCATCCATGCGACAACAATGAGATGCGAATGAAAACTGAAACAGTGCTTGTACAAGCTAACATACATTAAAATGACATCAAGCATTCATTAAAATCAATTAGAGATCCCTCACACAAGTCGAAACACAAAAAGCAATAGAAGCACAACGTAAGACATGCAAAGTGGGCTTACCTCGAAACAACTAAGTTGAATGTCTCGACGACTCCTAGATGTGATGTGGGATGTCAGAGTTGCAAGATCGATGTGAGGAATGAGTTGTGCAGCGTCTAATACATAAGTTTTGATAAGATCGAGGTCATGATGCACATGCCAAAAATTTAGGAAAAGCGACACTTGGCGTGAGGTTTTCAAAATGATCCTTGCGTGTGACCTCCAACTACTAAAATAGATCCCTAAATCTAGGGATGCTCTTTGCATGTTGCCTTTACTATTTTGGGAAAAACACAGGCAATGCATGCAAAATTAGGATAGCTTAGTCTCGGAGGGGACTTGTCGACTTGAAGGCACATGCAACAGTCTACAAGCCTAGGAAAGTGATTTGTGTAGTTTTTGGGTTGAGCAGAGCTGGTTGTCCTAGAGGGATTGTGCAATTTTTGGGAGGAATAGATGGTTGTCTCCCGGGATTGCACAATTCCTCGGCTGAGCAGCTGCTGTCTTGGGATGAATTGTGCAATTTTTCCAAAGGAAGCCTAATAGGTAGCATTGCACAATTCTTGAGCTCATCAGGTTGGCCAGCTGATTTGCGTAATTTATGGAGGGAAGGTTGGTTCCCCTCCAAAATTCCACAATTTTTTGGGGGATTTGCTTGGTCAGCACATGGTCAGAGTCCGGAAAGATAGCCTATGAGGGGAGTGAAGTAAACTAATATGCACAGGCTGACAAGACACTGAGAAACAACTTAAACATATATGCTTGACGATGCAAGACATGTTGTTGAGGATGGTTGGTAGGGAGGCTCCAAAACAAAGCTAAGGAAAAATTTTGGAGGGTGTTGTAGCCACTACAATAGGTTCATAGAACTGACAAGGTATACCTATACTATATGTACCAGGTGGTTATTTATTAGAATAGATTAATCTAATGCATTTAAACCTAATTACCAAACAATTTAAATCAATCTAATCCAAACCAAGCCAAACATAAAGAAATTGAAATCACACTTGCATAAAGGAAATCACACTTGCTCGAAAATGAAATGACACTCGCATAAATGAAATCACACTCGCAGAATTGAAATCACACCACACTTGCACAAATGAAATCACACTTGCAAAATTGAAATCACACCACACTTGCACAAGTGAAAATCACACCACACTTGCATAATTGAAATCACACTTGCTAGAAAGTAAATCACACCTGCTGAAATGAAATCACACTTGCATAAATTTGTTGAAAAGAAATGAAATAATACACTATGTTACCAATATGTACAAAGGTGTGCAAACTGTGATTGGTGGGGGCCCTCCATTTCTCAGCAAGCACACTAAACAAACTATCACATCTTGGAGATCAAAGTGGCAGTATGTATTTCATAAAAATGAAGTTACAAGATATTACAAGAATTCTTTATCCTCACTTACCAAATTACATTTGGAACTTGGAACATCCAACTAGCAACTAGTAACTAACACTAACACTCACAACTTCTAACTTGCATCTAACAACCCTTTGTATGAAGGGTGCACTCATATTTATACAAAAATTGAGGATAACTATGCAATAAATATAGATCCTTAGATCTCTCCATCAATCCACATTTATCTCTAGTGGTTACAACCAATCACCTAAAAATGTAAGATACAAATCCTCTCATCCATGACTCTGCTCCTTTGAATGTGCATAGTTAATGATCCACGTCTTCTACAATTATTCCACAAATCTCCATGAGTTGGAATTTGAAATTCGAATTTGTGGTTGGGTGGCCAAGTAGGACCCTTCTAGAATCTCCAAGTAGGCCTACAATATCACAAAACTCATAACACTTTTAGATATATATGAAAATATTTTAATGTCCTAATATTTAATCACAAATCCACTTAAAATCAATGACTTGGAAAACAATAATGATAAACCCATGTAATGATGAAAATGGTTACTTAATGTAAGGTTATAGGGCTATAGAGTTATGGGATGAGGACAAAATGATGGAAATGAAGGTGAAAGTGGATGACATTTTGGAGACCCAACACTATCTATCTTGAACCTGAATATATACATGTGAAACATTGTTGATTTCGTGTTGAGTTGTTTTGTGTTGATTAACTGAGAGCATTGGGTTGTGCACTAACATATAGGAAAATTCGTGTGTTGGGATATGGCTTGTTGATGCAAGAGCATCAAGACCATTTTTTTCATTGTAAATATGTGATTAAAGGGGGTGTGAGAATTCTTAATATTTTACTAATTAATTTGTTATTTTTAATAAAATAGGAGAAAGTGAGGATTTTGTAAATATTCTTTTCAGGAATATGAGAGAAAATAGAGTTAGAATTAATGAGGGAGCCTAAGTTGGAATTAGTTTCTAAGTCTTAGGGATGAGAATCTATCTTTTAGGGATGTTGAGAGATTTAGGGATTTGTTGAGATACTAAGAGGATTGAGCATTTAATTAGTTCAGTATGTAAATAGGAATGGGTTTTTTGAGAAAAAGAGAGAATAGGAGGGAGGAGTGAGTGTGAGGAGGAGAAAGGTTCTCCTTGAGAGCCTTCGGCAGTTTGTAAAAGGGCCATGGATTTGCATATCTGGCCATGAACATAGCTGTTATGTATGCTTGGTTTATGTAAATATGAGTAGTTGAATTCAATTGATATGGATGTGTTTGTGCTTAAGGAACTCCGAGATATGGCTCTGCACATGGCGTAATAAACTGAGCGTGTTGAATAATTTGATTGCTTTTGGCGGACAGTGTTTAGATGTTTAGTTGAATGGCGGATATCGTGTTTATTTAATATGCAATTACTATTAATCGTTAACTATTGATATCTTGGTATTCCAGTTTGGCATTCACGCGGATGATTGTTACCTTCTGCGTTCAAACCAAAGTTTGCATCCATGGTTGAGTTATCGTAGAGATGCATGTGCTCTAATTACAAACTGGTTGTCCGAATTGTATGTCTGAGTTGTATATTCCCTGGCGGAATGTGTTAAGGGCGTATATATCTGTAGTCATCAGCGTTAAATCAGAGCCTTGTTCATCCTTGAAGCGTTGTTATACTTCCACACATACTCTGGTTGGCGATTACAATCAACAAATCTGTGTTGACCTTTGAAGGCCGCATGTAATTATAAATCGCGATATCAATGGTGCAAGAGGAGGAAGGGCGCTTGCATATTTCCAATACACATGGTGCGTAATAGCTTGTGACTGTGTATTAATCCGATTGTGGAGTTTTTCAATGCGCAATTAGCGTATGGGCTAACTATGGATGCGTGGCATCATTAGTAAGGAAGCAGCTGTTACGGTTTGAAGACAATGCGAATAATGCTATCACCTTATCCATATTCAGGAGCGATATATGACAATCGGCTGCTAGCAATGAATTAAGAACCGGTTTTGGTATGGCGCGTATATATATAACAGTTAAACCTCAAGGCACTGCATACACGGAGTTAACCATAGTCAACAGGAGCGTATTAATTACAAGTCTATCCAGAATTGCATGCGTTGACATATTGGTATGAGAATTGCAAGGGATAACTACCGTAAGTTTGCGTTGATATATGTGAATGTCTCAAGGAGTTAAAGAAAAGGCTGCGTTGTATGTTAATCTCATTTGTAAAGATGGTAAGCAATGCATGTGTTCCTAGGCCCATATCTTGTTTAAAGTAAAGGCGATATAAATATACTCTCGAGCTTTTGCTTAGAAGCCAGACCTTAACCAGCGCCGGTACCAAAATTTCCTGTGGTAAGTGGTTTGCGCATGGCCATGGTTCTTTAAGAGTTTCTTGAAAGCATTGGGTGTAACGAGTATGGTTGTCATAGCCGTGTGTTTAAATTCAAGCATGGGTTGTTTTTTTTTTGTCATGAGATTACAACAATCGAAATAAGCTTCCGAAAATTCAAGTGAACACTCTGGCTTTGTGTTAAAGTGCATCTATACGCATGGTGAGGAGAGGATCCTGGTAGTTGTGGCCTGGGAGTGGCCTGGGCTACGTCATTTTTTGGTATCAGAGCTTGGCTCTGTATGAAGGTTTTTGAAAAGAATTGAAGACAGAATTTTGGAGAGGAATAAAATTGCTCTCGTGCATATCACTGTCCAAACATTTGAAGAAATCAAAGGCGCAGATCATGAAGAAATGGTTAAACCTCGACTTGTGAGTAGGTAGAGTCAATGGGTGAATTGCAGAGGTGTTGTTGAGGTAATCACTTTTGTTAGCATATCCAGATTTATTATTGATTCCTTGCACTGTTGTGACATGTTAAAAAGTGCAGATCTAATAAATATTCGCTATGGCATTATTTAGTCAGATCTTTATATGGGAATCCGAATTTGTTCTGAGTTGAATGTAAATATGGGCGCACTTGTTTGATTGGTCTTTGAATCTAATATTGAAGGCGCATATAAAAGATTTGAGTTTAAGTTTGAAGGCGCATATGTGGTGTGGAAGTGTGTAAATCTGAATTGGAAATGCAGGTTTTGAATTTTGATTTGAGTTTTACTGACAAGAAATGAAATGAAGATCAGAGTTTTAAATGATAACCTACACAAATGCAGTGAACAGATTGGCAGAAGCGAAAGGAGGAAACGATCATGCAAGACCTTAAGAGGTGAGATGATTTTTTTGATTTGAAATTTGTGATGAGAGTTTATGGTTGCAGAGAAGATGATGGCAGTGAACCTGGCATTCAGCTAAAGGTTGAATAAGGAGGACAATTGCAGTGTCCTGAAGAAGAAGGTGAGTTGAAGAGATGGCCTGAGAGTGAGCAAAGGAGAGTGCTCAAAGAGGTTCCAGAGGCAGTGAACCAGTACTTACCAAAAGACTGAGTGAGGAGGGCTTAGTGAGGTAAGTGGCGGCAAGACAGGAGAGCTTGTTGCAGAGGCTAGTGCAACTCATGGCAAGTGAGAAGATGATCATGGAGGATCAAAGAATAGGTTCAGAGGAATGCCACAGCGATGAGATGACTGCAGAAGTCAGAGAAAGAGAGATTGCAGTAATAAAAGTGCAATTGCAGGTACTAGAGGAATGGCTGCAAGAGCAGGAAAACCAGAATAGAGGGTGGATCTTTCCACCGAAGGGAAAGAAAGTGAAGTGACAGAGGCTACAACAGAAAAGAGATCGACAGATAAACATGAAGTTAATGGAAGAGCTGAAGAAGCTTGAGCAGGAGATGGATGTACAGTTGAAGTGTACGCAACTCAGAGCAGCTGAGTTGGAAGAGGAGGTTTCCATTGATGAAACAAAGGAGGAGATCATTGATGATTTCTTGAACTGTTGGGCAGTTCCAGATCAGCTGGATAATGTGAACTCTTGTGTTTTTATAGCTGACAGTTGTGATGTGATTACAGGTTTTGTTGAAGAGGAATTTCATGTCAATGAAGAAGATGATCAGCTGGAAAAGCTGGTGTATGAACCAACGGTTAAGGTTGTTGAAAGTTGTAGTTTTCAAACTGACAAGTTGTGTATGCATGCAGGGACTATCATTGATGGTGATGTTATGCTTCAGCAATGCTACAAAGAAATTTCATTGCTAGAATATTTGTTGAAGAATTCGGAGTATGACAGGGAGATGGCCGAAGAAAGAGTTCAGTACAGTGAACGAGTGCTGAAAGATACCATGGAAGCAGATGATGTGAGAGAAAGACTGGTTGACAGTCTTGAGAATTCTTCAGAGGATTCTTTGGGCAAAGAGAATCAGCATACTGATGTGCTGATAGTGGAGGAGAATTCAGAACAGCATACTGAAGTGCTGGCAAAGGAGGACAAGGCACTGATGCCTTCTGATTTTTATTCTAACAAGTGTTTTGTGAATGCAGGTATTGTTGCAGAACATTTGACTCAATTGAGAAGTCAAATGAAGGAAGAAGAAGTTTTCTGTTCTAGAAAACAAGAGGGTATGGATGATTGGGTGGCAGTGAAGACTGAACAAGTCAGAACAGAAACAAGCATAGAAGCAAGAAGCCAGCGAGTGACAGTACAAACTGAGCAAGCCGTCTTAGCTCAGCAAACAGCAAGAAATCAACAGCCGGGAGATTTATTGGATCAAGAGATTGAGAGTATTAGAAGATTGATGACGAAAGAATCCCAGAAAAGACCAGCAGTAGCAAGACAAAGGAGAAGCAGTAAAAGAAAGACAACAGAAAATTATGAAAGCCTAGTCAGTGGAGCGATGCAGCATAAAGTGGGAAAACCTAAACGAGAAGCAGTAGCAAGTGGAAAGTTACAACACAAGATATGGGATCCAGGCATACACAGATCCGAACACATGATCAGGCGATCATGTTTAGTTTAACGTTGGGAGTCTGATGCAGGAGCATCAAGACCATTTTTTTCATTGTAAATATGTGATTAAAGGGGGTGTGACAATTCTTAATATTTTACTAATTAATTTGTTATTTTTAATAAAATAGGAGAAAGTGAGGATTTTGTAAATATTCTTTTCAGGAATATGAGAGAAAATAGAGTTAGAATTAATGAGGGAGCCTAAGTTGGAATTAGTTTCTAAGTCTTAGGGATGAGAATCTATCTTTTAGGGATGTTGAGAGATTTAGGGATTTGTTGAGATACTAAGAGGATTGAGCATTTAATTAGTTCAGTATGTAAATAGGAATGGGTTTTTTGAGAAAAAGAGAGAATAGGAGGGAGGAGTGAGTGTGAGGAGGAGAAAGGTTCTCCTTGGGAGCCTTCGGCAGTTTGTAAAAGGGCCATGGATTTGCATATTTGGCCATGAACATAGCTGTTATGTATGCTTGGTTTATGTAAATATGAGTAGTTGAATTCAATTGATATGGATGTGTTTGTGCTTAAGGAACTCCGAGATATGGCTCTGCACCTGGCGTAATAAACTGAGCGTGTTGAATAATTTGATTGCTTTTGGCGGACAGTGTTTAGATGTTTAGTTGAATGGCAGATATCATGTTTATTTAATATGCAATTACTATTAATCGTTAACTATTGATATCTTGGTATTCCAGTTTGGCATTCACGCGGATGATTGTTACCTTCTGCGTTCAAACTAAAGTTTGCAGCCATGGTTGAGTTATCGTAGAGATGCATGCGCTCTAATTAAAAACTGGTTGTCCGAATTGTATGTCTGAGTTATATATTCCCCGGCGGAATGTGTTAAGGGCGTATATATCTGTAGTCATCAATGTTAAATCAGAGCCTTGTTCATCCTTGAAGCGTTGTTATACTTCCACACATAACTCTGGTTGGTGATTACAATCAACGAATCTGTGTTGACCTTTGAAGGCCGCATGTAATTATAAATCGCGATATCAACGGTGCAAGAGAAGGAAGGGCGCTTGCATATTTCCAATACACACGGTGTGTAATAGCTTGTGACTGTGTATTAATCCGATTGTGGAGTTTTTCAATGTGTAATTAGCGTATGGGCTAACTATGGATGCGTGGCATCATTAGTAAGGAAGCAGCTGTTACGGTTTGAAGACAATGCGAATAATGCTATCACCTTATCCATATTCAGGAGCGATATATGACAATCAGCTGCTAGCAATGAATTAAGAACCGGTTTTGGTATGGCGTGTATATATATATAACAGTTAAACCTCAAGGTGCTGCGTACACGGAGTTAACCATAGTCAACAGGAGCGTATTAATTACAAGTCTGTCCAGAATTGCATGCGTTGACATATTGGTATGAGAATTGCAAGGGATAACTACCGTAAGTTTGCGTTGATATATGTGAATGTCTCAAGGAGTTAAAGAAAAGGTTGCGTTGTATGTTAATCTCATTTGTAAAGATGGTAAGTGATGCATGTGTTCCTAGGCCCATATCTTGTTTAAATTAAAGGCGATATAAATATACTCTCGAGATTTTGCTTAGAAGCCAGACCTTAACCAGCGCCGGTACCAAAATTTCCTGTGGTAAGTGGTTTGCGCATGGCCATGGTTCTTTAAGAGTTTCTTGAAAGCATTGGGTGTAACGAGTATGGTTGTCATAGCCGTGTGTTTAAATTCAAGCATGGGTTGTTTTTTTTTGTCATGAGATTACAACAATCAAAATAAGCTTCCGAAAATTCAAGTGAACACTCTGGCTTTGTGTTAAAGTGCATCTATACGCATGGTGAGGAGAGGATCCTGGTAGTTATGGCCTGGGAGTGGTCTGGGTTGCGTCACTTGTAATATCGATTTGGCTTTCTAAAAGTTCATTGGTGGTAAGTTTGTGCTGAGTGTTAATGGCCCATGCACACATGAAACACCATATACATATGGGTGCACTTATTATAAACTGTATTAGGGTGGAAGGTCAAGATTGACCTTGTGGTCATGAGTTCGTATGCGCCAAGAGCGAGAGATTTGGCTCGTGTGAGTCGATTCAGGATTAAAGCCCCAAGATCTAGGTCATAGCTCCCATGAAATCGAGTTACCGTGACCGAGGTGGAGACTTATGTCGGAGGGCTATGCCATAACCCATGTAAACTTGTCACATAACCAGGAGTTGGGTTCATAGCTCGTTCTTGTGGTTGTATCGAATGGTCAAGAGCCTTAACCCTGAGTTTCAACGTCTTCACTCCCACATAACCAAGGGTCGTAGTTAAGGGCAGAGGTATGGCTCAACGAACAACAAATAAACAACTATGAAATCAAGGGTTGACATCACTGTGTGACCTCCCTCCTTGTGATGTCATCATGGGAGGGAGAAGGTCCTGTAATAATTGTGGCCATTGGATGTGCTCCCTGCAATCGACAGTTATGATTTTGGTGGGGGCTTCCCCTCGTGATGTCAATGGAGGGGAGTCGAGGTCCCATATGTCGTTGGATTGATTGAGTGACGACGAACGGCAGTGGATTTACACTGCACACATAAAAACACATACATGTAATACCATGGGGCTAGCGCCATTGTTTAATGATCATGGATTGATCAAATACGTTGTGGGTCATTATATGGTGGGGCCACCAAAGCTCATAATACATACATATGCGTGATATTCACAATGAGGTCATGTATTGAATATACACCATGGATTTGACTCACCCAATGTGTGTTGTTTGGTGGCACATAACGAAGGAATATGCATATGGGAATGTATATTTATAAATGTATCCCCACATTTAATTATTTGGGGAGGGCGTCATGGCATAATATAGTCAATTTGAATATGTTTACATATGCACCCACATGAAGGGTGGGTCTAGAAAAAGGGAGTAAGGTTTGGAGACCTGCCATGTGAATGGGAAGGAGAATAATCCCACATTAATTGATAATGTTTAAAGGATCACAGATTACAATCCTGGAGTCAGATTTGGTTATAAATCATATCAAAGGAAAGATCTCATTAAGACAAATAAATGATGGCAACCACATTGAGCTTTGGTAAACTTGATGGAAAATCAATCTTTTTTTACCCCATTTCTATAATTGTACCAGGGAAGTTGGGTTAGTAAGTGAACACCCCACCGAGATAAAGGTGGGGTGTTTACACCTCAAGATCTACATATGTACATGAAGAAGAAACCAAGTACACATCCACACCTTCATCTAAGGTTGTTTTTGTGTGTGCAGAAGGAACATCATCAAATCCATTTCCTTTCTCATGAATTTTAGACTTCTAATATTTTTGTAGTTCCCTTATTTTTCACATTTCGAGCATACCTTTACAAATTTTCCTCGAGATTTAGATCTCCCTTTTTACATATCCTACTTGAGGAATTATTTCTATTTATCTTATTGGACCTTCCTTTTACAGACAAGGCATCTCCATTTTGGCTCTCAATGTTTTTCCGTCTCATCTTCTCTGACAACAAGGATGAGACTGTTTCATCAAATTTCAAGGTAGTTGTGTTGCTACATATGGAAACAGCCAAACTATTCCACAAGTCTGGTAGATAACACAACATATTGATGCACTTATCTTCCTCTAAAATTCTAATATCAATAGACAATAACTGACTTACCACAATATTGAAAGTGTTTGAATGCTTTGTCACAGGGTCTTCATCCCTCATCCTCAGGTTATATACCTTTTTTATGTAGAAACAATTTGTTCACCAAGGAGTTAGATTGATACAAAGCCCCTAACTTGTCCCACAAATCCTTTGTTGTAGCTTCTCTAGAAACATTCAGTAATATTAAATCTAAGACACAGTCATATTGTGCTTTGCCTTCCGATGCAACTTGGTCCAGTCTTTTATCAACATGGTCGTTGGTTTAGTACCTAGATCCACTGATCTTTATCCACCAACAAATCCTCCATCTTCAGCTTCCACAACACAAAACTATGTTTATTGAATTTCTTGATCTCTATCTTCTCAATGTTCACCATCTTCTTTCATTGCAAGAATCGATTTTGCATATCTCCCACTGTAATAGGATCTACCACAGGCCTAAGAAAAACCCCTCAGTGGCAAAGGTGTTCCAGCCAAAACTGCTACGATACCGAATGAATGTTTTAACCCTGTACAAAAATTACTTGCAAATGAATTCTTAAAATAAAAAACAAAAAATACACAATGGCAAGAACAAAAAGTATATACAAATATTTTTTTCCTAGAACCCAAAATCGGGAAAACTAGATCGATTTTTCACTACATTCCTTTCAATGTTACAATACATTATATACCTGTTGAAGCATTCATAAACCCCCAATCCATTAAACTTAGATTAGAACATAACATAGTTCCATTAGCCGAATCTACAAAATACCACAAGAAAAACCATCATGCAAAAAAATCATGCACAAAACCATGGGTAAGTCCACTCACCATGAGTGGGTTTGCCTAAAAAAAAATAAAAAATTGAGGCCATACCACCCCCTTGCAATCCCCCACTACACCTGGGACAACATAACAACACCTAAGACTAGTCATGCAAAGAATATAACACATACCCACATTATTGAATCAATATTAATGGTTCAAAGTATCCCTTCTTTATTTGACAACTACTATGGAAAGAAAAAAATGTTGCATGAGACAATGGATACAAGAAAGATTCCAAAGGGATCATAAAAACATGATAAAATTGCACAAATTGTAGGTTTTAACCCCGTACAGGAATTACCTACATACAAATTCTAAATCACATGAAAAATAAAAATGCGAGAGCATAACACATAAAACACATATACACAGAGATTTCCCACTGGATCCCAAAACCGGGACTACCAGCTTGAT
>APFE031658593.1:3722-41562 GCA_000404065.3 Pinus taeda | reverse complement strand
AATCTAAGTCAATCTCTTTGTCGATAGGGAGAGGATCTAAAGAGAGCCTCTGATAACCAACTGGGAGCTGGGGTGAGGAAGCTGTAAGACCTTCCAAAACAGCGGAAGCTTTATCAATGAGCGGACAAAGGTGAAGGGGATGGTTGCCTTCACATGGCCTACAGGGGAAGCGAATCTTCCCTTTCTTCTTACCATTTCCTGTTGATAGGGTGGCATCGCCATGAGCTTCAGAGGACGATGAGGGACGAGCCGGATCGTGAGACCATACTTCAAGGATCCTGGGAATGCCGGGACAATCACGAAGAAGGTGGTCATCCTTGCACAATCTACAAGGAAATTTGACCTTCCGCAAAGGAGCAGAGGGTGGCTCGACTTGAATTGGATTTCGAGCAGTCATTGCACTTTTAGCCTCTCCCTTAGGAGACTTCTTCTTCTTCGTCTTCTTCTTCTTCTTCTTAGCCACCTGGTTACTTGAATTCAAACTTTCACCAGGTGAAGTAGAAGATGAGGACGTAGAAACAGGCGAAGAAGGGGAGAGGTCCACCTTGGAATCAACATGATGTTGTTCAGGTGTAGGAACTGATTGACTAGTACTTGAGACAGTAGGGACCAGAGAGGTTGAGAACAACCAAACATGCAACCCAACAGTTGACCCAGGAAGGGACAACGTTGCCATGTAAGGAGCACCAACATTTCCTAAAGGAGAGAAATGACCAGGATTCCCATCAGAGGGGATACCTGGGTTGGTGAACTCTGGAAAAGTTTCCATTTAAACGAGAAAGAACCCTACTCAAGCTAATGATAAAAAACCCTACTCGAAATTAGCACAAACAAGATCTAACAAGGGCAATGTAATCGTGGTCGAATAAATTTTAAGACATTAGGACACAACTGACCTTTTCATGTTTTAAGAGTCGAGAAAAGGACAAAATATGACTCTAGTTGCCTTTGAATATTTAGCGAGCCTAAAGTGACAAGTGCTCAATAGAGCCTTTTCTTTTAAGGAGTCTGAAAAGGATCAAAAAGTGACTGCTTTGGAGAAAACTAGGCAAGGGGTTTACCAGACAATCCGTAAAACTGCATATACACCTTAGCGATCATATGAAAGCCAAGGACTTTCTGTACGGCAGTCAATCTTCCTGAATGCTATGTTCTGTGTGTTACGGGCTGTAAGACAGCAGACACGGCTTCCTGTGGATCAAGGATGATAACCTAGTGGAGTCTCCCCATATATACGCGAGGGTACGTGGGAGCACAAGTCCGTACTAGACCACAGTTGAATCAAACAAGGAGGAATCACCCAACCTTAATGTGAGAACAAAAGTGACTAGGTTTAACAACGCCGGAGCACGTCTCTAACCTAGACCTCTAGAATGTAAGCGTTATGTTCCAATGCGTTTTTAAGTTCATTCGATTTATTTTAAAGTTGATATTGAGTTAAGTTTCGGTTTTCAGGTCCTACCGTATGTAATTTCTCAAAATCCATAAATGCACTCTATATTCCAAAACATGTCATTCCATTCGATGAATGCTAATTACAAAATAGTTTAGAGAGCTTTCATGCAAACAAAATGATCACAAACAACAAAGAATTTCCCTAATGCAGCTAATGGAAATCACTAAACATTTCTTTAAGATTACTAATCCACTAATCAATATGAAAAGTCCTAACTTTCATTAACTATCCCAAAGCAAAAGAGATTTTCTTTTTCAATAATGGAAAAATGCACTAAAGAGTTTTTTTTTTCTTGAGAAATAATAACAGACAAATGTGGAAAAAACCGGTTGACCCCAAACAACTGTGATCCGTGCCCGAGTAGTGAAAAGAAATCGAAACAATGTCTAGATTAGTTCAACAACAATCACTTAAACAACCAAGCAAAAGCAAGCAAAGAGGAAGGCTAAATCAAACCAATAATAAGCAGTGAACGAACCTTTGCGAACGAGTAACCAAGCAAAGCTGATCCAACAAACTTAGAACAATAAAACTAGGTCACAAAGCAAAAAGCAAGATTTGCTTCAACAAGACTCACAAGAAAGTGCTACAATCTTCAGACAATGAAAATCATGTCATAAATCAAGTGAAAACAACAGGGGATAGCAAGACCAATAGGCTCAGGAGGTAGAATTGAAGAAATTCAATCTTACAGGAATCAACGCGGGTGGAACACAGCAACAGTGCGCTGATAAGAAACTACGCGTAGCAACAATGCGATGTCAGCGTGGAAGTACACAAATTAACCGCGATGGTTCGATTTTCAGAACCGTCGCGACTATTTTGTGTATTAACTCGATTATCAGGAAGTCACAGAAAGGGCTATGCGATGGCAGCGCGACTGTTTTATAATAAACCGCGATGAAGCCAAAAAATGACCACAATCAAGCCAAAAACTCCCAAACCAAGGAAAACACTCTTTAAACAATCAAGGCACTTCCCAGACCGAACCAGGAAACCCAAAAAACAGAGAACTAATCCCCAAACTTTGAAAAGAGAGCAAAAATCAAACTCAAGGAAAAATGAACAAGAGAGAGACAAAAGCTAGCTCCAAGTTGTTCAGTTTGTAAACCAAACCAGAGATTGACTGAAATGGCTTTGATCTACTTCGCTAATGTAGAGCAATAGCGTTTCGAAGGCTAACTGGCCATGCTTCAGGCTCCGTCTAAAGCTTACAAGTCAAACAACAAGGTAAAACTCCCCAGCAGAGTCGCCAAATTGTTGTGTAGGTAAATCCCCTCTGCAGACAAAGGTGATCCCATTAGCCTAACTGAGGTCTAGCAACATTCAAACAACGCTAACACGCACGTTCCTAATTGAAAAATGAAGGCCAAGATGAGAGCCTACCTCGAATCTAACATTGATATTTGTAGAAGGGTCGTCGCTTCCGTTCTTTTGCTTCAGCTGGTCACAATCCTCATGATCTCCGTGAACAGACACCTGCACGTGCAAAGAACAAGACAAATACAAGCATAAAATCCGGGAAATGCAATTATGTATCAGTCAGAAAGAATACAACTCAAACATCATAATAAAGACACATGAGTGGAACCATAATGATAGTCGTATATTATTATTGACAAAACAAAAGAGAATACAACCAAGTTCTGACGTCAAATCCTCCTTTGGCTGGGTCCAGCCAGCAAGTCCCTCAAGCATTCACCCTTGAAGTTAGATATCCTAAGACAAAACTCTCTCTCACACAAGTTTACACAAGATGGAAACACTTCACAACCTTGCTTAAGCACTCTAGCAATCCCACACTTGTCACACAAGCTACCTATCAAGCTCACACACTATCAGCAATGCTCTAAACACAATCAATTCCAAAACTCCAAAACTAATGAGCTCCAAACTAGCAGCTCATGGCAATGTTGGAGGCTTAAATAGGAGAAGGAGTCTCCATGAATGGTGGGAGGATGAGCTTATCTCCAAGGAAGGTGGCTCAAATGACGAAACAGACATGCCAGAGAAGGGAGGGCGACATTTACAAGGCCAACAACTAGGTCTGGAGTCATCTGGAAGGCCGACTGTTAGAAAAAACTCGCCCAAACTGGATCATCGCGGGTACATAACTGCACTGGAGCGCTGACATCGCTGCTGAATAACAAAGAAAGTCATATCAGCATGATCAGATATAAGGAACAGACGTGCTGTCACATGAAATTCAACTAGCACGGGAATCACGTGTGCTTTCGCGCTGGAAGCGCACTAGGTCTGTTTTGGAGCGCTCATCAGCGCGTTTATTTTTACAACAGTCACGATGATAGAAGAACTTTGGCAAAGTGGGTCATTTGGCAACATTAGAGAGCATGAGCATGATTAATTTGGTCCCATGACACAGCAGGAAGACTGACAGGGAGACAGTGACAAATCACTGTGTAACAAAGCTATTCAAGTTCTCCTCCATATTCTTGTGTACTTGTTTATATATGCATTTGTATGGTTAACGCACATCTGGTCTTGTGTTATTTATGAATATATATTTGTTCTTCGATAGTAGTATGTTGCTGTGATTCCACAGGTGCTCTTTGAAGCTGGGCAGACGAAGAAGAAGTGGAAAAGCTCTATCAGGAAGGAGAGGAAATCAAGCGCAAGACTAAGGTTCGTCTCCTTGGTTCTCCTCTTATCTATTTTCATAAAGGAAAGTGAAAATAGACTTTAATTGTTTGTTTCTAAGATAGCTACCAGTCTTAGTGGGAATAGCAGCATCCGAGTGGACACTATTCCCGGTAATAGTGGGGAAGTGTTTTAATTGAGTCTATATGTAACATTTCTTATTTAGAGAGAATGGTTGGACTTTTGTGGAGAAGCGTGTACCTTATGTTCTCTTACAGCGAATACAGGAGCAGTTGCAACTATATTTCAAGAATTCTTGTTCAGTGAGTCTATCATGTTGTTTTCTTTTCCTATCAGTTTTTAATGGATAAATCATCTCCCTTTTCATGCTTTATCTTCTTCCTATGAATTTCCTTGCAGTTATATAGACATAAATCTTAGATTTAAGCTTTGTTTATCTGGAAATCATGCTTGTGTTCCTTTTCTTCTAAAACTAATAAATTCATGCTTTTACATGCTCATTATGTTTTCTCAAACTCTCATACCTATACCACATTGACAACACTTTAAGTTCACCATAGAACACTAATATATAGCTCTTTTTTATACTTGTCACTGCATACTTGAAGCCTTGACCTAATTACCTACTCTAATCCCTAGTCCAACAAACCAAAAACCTTAAATTCATAAATACTCAAACAAGACTTCTATATCTAGCCTAAAACCTATTTATTTTTAGTTATTCATTGAAAAATCAGTAGATAGATCCCTCTTTGGTTCTACTGAACTAAAAGTGGTTCGAGGTTACCTCTTTCGATCTCCTCCTCAGCCTAGGAAATTGTAAGGGATAAAACCTTCTTATTAGGATGATGAGGAAGATTATGAGAAATAGGGAGTAAATTGATACCTTTCACAAACTGATGGATAATAGGCTGAAGTGCTCAAAGTTGTTCGTAGTTAACCTCGTAAGCCAAATCTGGAGTAGGTTGAGAAGACCCTCCTACTTCGGGAATAAGATTTGGGATGGTGCTCAAAATATAAATACCTTGAACAGAGGATGAATGATTGGGATGTGTAGAGTTATCACCCATAAAAAACCTGTTTCCCTCCTTCTAGTGCCAGAATTTTGATGATGTTTGATACTGCCGACATATAAGGTATCTCCCTGATATGAGGTCCCAATTAGACGTCAAACCATTTTGTGTAGGAGTCCCATCTAGAATATGACCTGACTCTCATTTACTTAAATATTTTCATTAGCTTAAGCGGTTATCATGAGAGAGAATCACACATGTGATTTTGAATGAGCAAGTGAGTGTGCCTTGTGAAACGTTCAATTTTCGATGTATCAAGGATCTTTCCTGCGAGGGAGAAAAAATGAGTCTCTAAAAGATAAGTAATAGTACTAATCTAATGGATACACATGCAAATAACCAAGAGAAAATTGTTGAACATCAAGTGTAATAGTTCACATAGATGCCATGATCATTAAATCATTACAACAAATTTCCAGTAAGTTAAGCACCAAAGTCACCAAAATAGTTCAATTACTTTAGTATATATGAAAGCCTACATAAACCACAAACATTAGAAGAATAGCCTTAAAACATCTACGATTCATGCATGAAAATGTGTTGGCTGAAAGGCTTCAAGTATTAAGCGAAAGTTCTAAGATACATAAGTACAATTAACATCACTAGCTCCAATAGTGGAGTGTTAGAGCCACTACTTCCTCCCCAAAGATACTATCTCTATCTCTCTAATTCCAATGGGAGAATCCAAGGTTAATTTCCTTTGCATGAGAAATAAGGATCCTTCTATAACTTGAGGCATGACCTTTCATATCCTCATGACTCTTGAATTTCAGAATTCTAATGACCTTTGACCTTCTAGAACCTTTAGACTTCCAAATGACTTTTGGAAAAACATATGACCCTTGGAATTGCATGTCTTTTAGAATTCTATAGATGACTCTTTTGTCCATACATGACTCTTGGAATTCCACTTCTTTGTCTTTACAATGATTACATGATTACATTATAACTTCTACATCATCATGTGATAAGGACTTGACAAGTCACTACTATTGGTGACTTGGACTTGTAATGAATGATGACATTGACTTTCTTTAATGGTGACATGGCTTCCAGTCGTGTCTTCCGATCATTGATGTCTTTAAACTCCAAAGGGTCTTTGATCTTATGGAATCTTCAGGGTGCTTTGATCATCAAGACTTCAATGCATTCTTTGTTCTTGAATGCTTCCTTTTCTTGCCTTATTTTCCCGATATTCTTCATGCATCCTTGCCATGTTGTCCTTGAACTTCTTGTAACTACAATCACTCGTGGGAGGAAACCATCAGCCTCAAAAATATCCTATTCAAACATGTTTCATGCATCTTTTTTGTTCATGTCTTAAAAGTGCACTTGGGAGGAGTAAGGAGAGAATTTGGGTGCAAACGAATACTTTGAAAGGATAAAGGGCTAAAGAGGAGAAGCTTGAGGGCTTCAATATGCACTCATGTTCTCAAGAAAGAGACGCACTCAAGGGAGGGCATAGGGCGCATTTCTAAAATATGAAGGATGAGGCTTCAGTTTTCCCAAGTGCATTGTGCATTCAAGGGAGATAAGGAAGGCACATGGGGCATTGTTGAAGGCTGAAGGGAAAGAATTCAGAGCTTCAAGATGTGCTCATGTGCTCAAGAAGGAAAAGGAGGGCACATGCCGCAGTGTTGAAGAATGAAGGATGGAGCTTCAAGGTTTGAGGGTGTGCTCATGCACTTAAAAGAGGAAAAGAAGGGCATAGGGCGCATTACTGAAGGATGAAGGAGTTAGGGTCTAGGTATTCAAGGTGCACTCATGTGCTCAAGGAGGGTGAAATCCTTCAAGTAAAAGGATTAAGCTTAAAGGAATACTTGGTTCTTCAAGGGCACAATACAGAACAAGGAAAGGGAAAAGATGAATAGGAGTGTCCTATGCACTCTTGGAAGGTGCAGGGTAGACTTTTGAACAATGAAGGATTCCCACTCAAGGCTTAAGAGTGTGATTTTGCACTCTTTTCCTTAATCAGTTAACTTGAAAAATCAAAATTTGTCTAACTCTAGAAGATAAAACAAGGGGTGAATTCAATGATTTTAGACATAAAATCATGTGCAACACATACCAATTCATCAAGAAAACTTACACAAGATTGAACAATGATAAATAGGCATCAAAATTCCACTTTACATACGTTTCCCAAGTACAAAAAGCAAAGTGTGTGTGACTGCGACCTAAAAGTGCATTTTTACAACAAACAAACATGTTATGACCATGAAATACACTGGAGACGTTCTAATCAATGTGACATGACATAAGAATGATCAAGAACACTTGAAACATATAAAATGACTTGAAACAACACTTGATGACCAAGGAAACACTTGATATAACAATGAGGTAGGATCCAAAATTTGAAAGTCGTGAAATGTTTATAGGGTGTTGCAGTAGCGACAACACTCCCATAGTCCCATCACTTTTGGAGTTGCAATGTGTAGAAAATTTGTGATAGGTTAACCCGATAATGCAATATAATTCAAAGAAAAATACTATAACCTACTTCTAATATCAATTTGTGGAAGCTTAAAGATCGATATGAACAATATAACCAGAAGAAGAAGTATCAATGGCACAATACACATGAAAATACTTTGGGGAAAGCCTCAGCTAAAAGCCCCACAGTATTGTATTATTATTCATGGTGGAAATACACAGGAATTATACAAAGTCTTAGCTCTCACAGCTAGCCAGCTCTCAATACAATCCTGACAGATGCTCACAGGCAATCTTGGATTCTCTCTAGCCTTCCTCTCTACCCTGCAATCTCCTATTTCCTTGTGTTGTTCCTTGTGGATGATTACCCTATTACCAAGTGGAAAACCTTCCTTCAAAACTACACAATCCTCAAGGATAAAACCTTGACTGCGTGCATGGGTTTTCTCCATGAGAAAACACATGCAACTGATAGTACAATATCCTTGAACATTAATCTCAACTGGGTCTTTCTCAGAATAGACATGCATGAGTTTCTGAGGAGGGAATCTTCAGTTAACTAGAGTAGAACTAGTTGAGTGCATTAACACATCAACTAACTGTTAACTCACTATTAGTTCCGCAAACCATTTGGAACTAATTTAACTGGACTTAACACAGTAAATTGAGTCAACTAATTACAACTCAAATATAACTCAAACTTATCTCCTTAATTTAAGGGATAACTTTTGCATGACTTCAGAAAGACTTCTAACTTGAATTTCTCCAACTAATTAATTTAAAATTAATTAATTAATTATTTCCAAGTAGCTATTAAGACTAAAGTCTATTTTAATTCATAATTTAATTCAAGGAAAAATTAAATTGGAATAGTCTTGTTGCCATATTTCAACACTCCCTCTCAACAAGAAAGGGATTATCTGCCACCCCGATCTTATCTCTATGGAACTCGAATTTACACTTTGACAATGCCTTTGTCAAAATGTCAACATCTTTCTCCTCTGTCAAAATATAATGCAGCAACATGATCCTCTCGACCTGTGAAAAGCCACAGGCAACAAATCTTGCCTTATGTTTCTCCACACTACCATCAGCAGCTTGCTTTACCTTGTAAATCCAACGAGAACTCACAACTGACTTGTTCTCCGGTCTTGGGACCACGTCCCAAACACTGTTACATACTATGGAGTCATACTCCTCCACCATAGCATCAATTCAAATCGGCTGCTCCATTGCTTCCTCAAAGGAAGATGGCTCAGTCTCAGCACATTCCTTAGCAAGGGCCATGTATCCAGTGTACCTCTCAGGTGACCTCCTCTGTCTGCACTGAGAATATGGTGCTCCCACATTCCCTCTCGCATCCTCTAACAATCTGTCAGCTTCTCTTGTGTGCTTCCTTTCATCTCTGAAAGACTCTGCTTGAGTGGATGTCTCCACTCCTAGAACCTCTGCATGCAGCTGATCTGTATTAGTTTGAGGTTTCTCCTCCTTAGAAACCAACAGTTCCTCCACAGCCTGTAGTTGGAGCTCCCTCTCAAGGGAAGCTCGCATGGCCTTCTGCTCATCAAACGTGAGATCTCTGCGAACCATTATCCTTCGATTAGTAAGCAAGTACACCCGATAGTTGTGAGGTGTATCAGTGTATCCCATAAATATCCCCAACTCTAATGTCGGCTCAAGATTCTTCTATGCATCCTTTGTCACATGGCAATATACTGATGAGCCAAAGATCCTGAAGTGACCCACATTTGGTCACTTACCAAAGAAAGCTTCCCCTAGTGTCTTCATCCCAATTATGTGATGTAGGCTTCTATTCTGCAAATAGACTGCTATGTTGCATGCCTCAACCCACAAATGAAGTGGTAGGCCTTGGTCATGCCGCATTTCCCGTGATGCCCCTACAATAGTTATGTTCTTCCTCTCGACCACCTTATTCTGTTGTGGGTTATGAGGTGCCATCAACTCTCATTTAATTCCTTCCACTGCACAGAAGTCATTAGACTCTTGAGAGACATATTCTCCACTGTTGTTGCTTCTTAAGGCCTTGATATTCTTCCTCGACTCTTTCTCGACCAAAGATTTGAACTCACAAAACTTTGTGAAATTTCGGTCCTTCTTCTGCATGAAATAAATCTAGCATTTACGAGAATATTCATCAATGAAAATCATATAATACCTTTGCTTCGCTGTGGATTTCATCGAGAATGGTGCACACAAATCAGTATGAACTTGCTCTAAGATAGCCTCTGCTCAACTGTCTCGATCATGAAAGGAAGACTTGGTGTAATTTCCCAAGGTACAATGTTTGTATGTGTTGACTTGGTCAAGTTTAGCTTTGGGAAGTCCTATAGATATCTACTGGCCCAATCGCCTATGCCACAACTTGCCAATGTCTTGGCTTTGCACGAATTCTGCTTTCGTACTCAATGCTGGACAATCATCTACCTCTAGTTTATAGAGATTCTTCACTCGAATCCCTATCCTCTTGGTCTGACCCATGTCTATGTGTCTTAGAAACGCCTTTCCTTTACTGAAGACAACATCATAGCCTTTGTCCTTCATCATCGCGACTGATACCAAGTTCTTCTTTAGTCCAGGCACATACATCACATCTATGAAGGTGAGAGGAGCTCCATGCTCCCTCTGAAAATCAATCGTGCCCACTCTTGAAACACAATACCTTCCGTCGTCACCCATCTCTATGCACATCTTGAGGTCTTTATCCTCTAAGGCACTAAATAATTTTTTTATAACTGGTCATGTGGAATGAGGCTCCACTATCAAGATACCAGACACAACACATCATCGATGACACCATGCATGCGATGAGGGTAAAGTCCATTTCGAATTGAGAGGCTAATGCCTCACCTTCCGATTCTTCCGAGGATCCCTTCTTGGACTTCTTCGATGGGTAATTAGTTGCATAATGTCCCATCTTGTGACAATTAAAGCATCTTACTTTAGACATGTCACCCTTCTTCCCTCCATGAGAAGAATTCAATTTGAAATGGGAAGCCTTCCCCTTCCCTTTCCTTGTCTTACTTATTAAGGCCAGATTTTCTTCATCATCATTCTTCGATGAAGAACCATCTTGTGTGCTCCTCATGATCTCCTCCTGCAAAAAATCTGACCAAGGTTATTCACAATCTGGTATATTCTCCCTACCATTCACAGAGCCCTAGTAGCTATTCCAACTCTTTGGAAGGCCAAGGAGAGTGAGGCTCCTCATGTCATCATCGACAGTAGTTATTCCCACACTTCCAAGCTCATCTTTGCAGGTGGTGAGCTTGTTCAGATATATGGAAATAGTGTCTCCCTTCTCCATCTTGATTCTTTGAAGCTTATCCTTGAGCGCCAATTTCCTCTAGTCACTACTGCTCTATTAGAGGTCCTTCAATGTCTTCCACATTGAAAATGGAGTATCCTTCCCATGGAGACTCCAGAAAATATGGTCTCGAACTCCCTCAAGGATGATCCATCTCGCCTTCACCACACTTCTTCCACTCAGCCAACTCTTGTGCATTAGTAGAAGCTAGCTTTGGGATTTCTTCATCAATGAATTCCTTGAAGCCATTATCTTCTAATACAACCTCCATTCTATCTTTCCATGCTTTGTAATTCAAGCTACCTTCCAAGGCATACTCAAGTCTCAATCCATAGAACGCCATTGGCCAACCTTGAAGTATGATATGAATTCAATTTTCAACTGCAACCCCGAACTTCAAACTTTGAATTCTCTTCTCAGTATATTGTTCACAACTCCAATACCATGTAGAAAATCTATGATAGGTTAGCCCGATAATGCAATATAAATCAAAGCGGAATAATATAACCTACTTCTACTATCAATTTTCGAAAGATTAAATATCGAGCTGAACAATATAACCAGAAGAAGAAGAATCAATGGCAAAATACACATGAAAATAATTTGGGGAAAGCCTCAGCTAAAAACCCCACACTATTGTATTATGATACATGGTGGAAATACATAGGAATTATACAAAGCCTTAGCTCTCATAGCTAGCTATCTCTCAGTACAATCCTCACAGATGCTCACATGAAATCTTGGCTTCTCTCCAGCCTTCCTCTCTACCCTCCAAGCTCCTATTTCCTTGTGTTGTTCCTTGTGGATGATTAGCCTATTACAAAGTGAAAACCTTCCTTCAAAACTGTGCAATCATCAAGGATAAATCCTTGATTGCATGCATGTATTTTCTCCGTGAGAAAACACATGCAACTGATAATACACTATCCTTGAACATTAATCTCAACTGGGTCTTTCTCAGAATAGACATGCATGAGTTTTTGATGAGGGAATCTTCAGTTAACTAGAGTAACACTAGTTGAGTGCATTAATGCATCAACTGACTCTTAACTCACTATTAGTTCCTCAAATAGCTTGGAACTAATTTAACTGGACTTAACTCAGTAAACTGAGTTAACTAATTACAACTCAAATATAACTCAATCTTATCTCCTTAATTTAAGGGATAACTCTTGCATGACTTCAGAAAGACTTCTAACTTGAATTTCTCCAACTGATTAATTTAAAATAAATTAATTAATTATTTCCAAGTAGCTGTTAAGACTAAATTCGATTTTAATTCACAATTTAATTCAAGGACAAATTAAATTGGAATATTCTTGTTGCCATATTTCAACGCAATGGAGGACCAAGACAATAGAGAAAAATGTATTTTTTCCAATTAGCATGCTTATAAACACTTGATAGTGAGTTGTTTGATATGATGAACAATTCCAATGGGGTTCCATGATAGTGAAGCTCAGTATTCTACGATTTCCTCCAAGACAACTTTACGTGAGATAAGTCGTCTTGCTCAATAAAACCACATGTTGCACTAGGTTCATATCCTTAGTTTGTTTTAGCCAAAGGCCAAGACTGGTTATCTTTTGTGTAGTTATTTGGCTTTAGGTGGAAACTAAACTATTTAAAATTGCTTCCCAAAATCTTCAATGATTTACCTAGAGCCTTGTTTACTTGATCCTTATGAGCTTCATCAAAGTCATTTCCAAATAAGGAAGTGCTTTATTGATTTATTTTGATTCCCGAGGAAGTTGAGAATAGTTCTAGAATATCTTTAATGATAGAACAATTCCTTGAAATCTCCAACCAAGAAGATGATAATATATATAATAAGTGAGTTAAGGAAGAAGTTTGAGTGATTTTTGTTCTTGTAAGAATATTTCATCATTTTGCATCCTAAAGTGCCTCGCTTAGTGCTTCAGCTACCAGTACGAAGAGTAAGGGAGAAAGGGGGATTGTTTGCTGAAAACATCTTTTAGGAATAGAAAAATGGGATGTTGAGCCATTTACAAGAATAACTAAGGATGTTAGGTTGATCCAATTGTATATACAATCTGCAAATTTGTGGTGAAAACCTGGGTGCAGACGGAGAAGACTAATGTATAACCAACACACTCTATCAAAATATTTTGATATATCTAGCTTACATATGATAATTTTTTTTTTATTTTTGGTATGTATGGTATGAAGGATTTCCTATGTAAGGCCTATGGCTTCATGGATTTTTCTCCCTTCAATAAAACCAAATTGTTCTAGGGAACTATGATCGAATACAACTTGTTAAAATCTTCTTACAATAATTTTGGAAATAATTTTATAGATAATGTTGCAAAGAGAGATTAGACGGAAATGACCGCAGTAGGCCAATTTTTATTTTTATTTTTTTGGTTTAAAGCAAGGAAGGTGGAGTTAAAAGGGGCCAATATTTTCCATGTATCCAAGGAGGTCTTTTCGAATGAAGTCATAGCAATGAAGATAGAACTCAATCGGTAATCCATTCGGCCCCATACTTTTGTCCTTTCGAAAGTTATGTAAAAACTTTTCCAATTCAATGCTTGAAACTTCAGCCATCAGAGATTGGTTTCCTTCCTCATTAATAAAACCTGAGAAGAGATATGCAACATGAAGGGATTTTTCAATTGTTGCACCAAGTTCCCTTCTATTTTTTTTGAAATGATTACACCCGTCAGCTATTTCATTGAAAGTGTAGACCCTTTTTTTTTTCTTTCAGTCTGACTTGGATATTTCCAATATCGAATTTGAGCTCTTTCTAAAGTTCTCCATCTAGTGGAGATAATTTATGCTTTCATCCTCAACTTGAAGCTAGACAACTCAACCTTTTAACCTCCATTCTTTTTCTTTATCTAGAAGGATGGAACTTCTTTTCTTTTCCAAAGATCGTATTGATTCTTTTATAGAGCCTAAAAGAGAGGATGGATCCACCATGTTTCTTGAATTCGTTACTCTGTTTCCAATAAAGTCTTTTTATCCAATTCTTTTTTCTCTCTAGCCAATTTGAGATTAATTATGTTGCATCATTGAGGTTCTTTTGGAATTGGATTGGAAGAGATTCTATGGATGTTAAGTCGAAGGGACACTATTGAGTTTTAATTTCATTCAAGAGAGATTGTTCAAGCTAGTGTGGGTTTAGTTTAAAGGGATCCAGAAGCTTGTGGGGGGGAGGGAAGCGGGGTGAATTCCATATCAAAGAGTATTGGGAAATGGTCAAAGTTGCTTCCAAAAAAAACCCATTATATGATTCTACAATATAGTTCGAACATATTATCAAAATTGAGAAATCGATCCATTTTTTTGTGATTCAAGCCTCACATGGAGGGAGAGAACCATCATAAAACATTGATGAAACTAATTGAGAATCTTCCTAAAGCATGTAAGTGATGTGAAATAAGTATACATAAGAGAAACAAACATCATGCAATTAATGGAATGCACTATTACCATATACCATATAATATAGATTTATGATAAGTGGCAAGTACATCTCTCACATTCTTTGAGATAGTTACAACTTTGTCCCCTCACCCCTTCAAGCCTCCCTAATCACCCATACAAGAATAATAATTATACATACTCCCTAATCACCCCATACAAGAATAATAAGTATACATAGTCCCTAATCACCCCATACAAAAATAATAATTATACATGATTATTATCAAAATAAATGTTAAATTAACATTTAGTTTTCCAACTTTAAAAAAAAAATAACAAAAAAAACAGAAAAAGATTATTTTTTCCCATAATTTCCTAGAAACAAAATATTTAACCTAAGATTTTTCCACAGCAAAAGATCCACCATAAGATTTACCGGTTTGAAATCATTAAATAAATCTACTTGTGCAAATTTCATAGTGCCATAAGTAACAATGTACATAAATAAAAAACTTCATATATCTTCAATATTTGAATCCATATATTTAACATAAGATTTTTCCACAGCAAAATATCCACCATAAGATTTACCGGTTAGAAATCATTAAATAAATCTACTTGTGCACATTTCATAGTGCCATAAGTAACAATGTACATAAATAAAAAACTTCATATATCTTCAATATTTGAATCCATCTGGTAGTTAAAGTTGGAAACCCAATTAATTGGATCTATGGGTTCCATTTTTTTATTTTAAGTAATTAAAGTTGGTTCGCACGATCTTCATGATTGACATCTAACTGAGAACATGTTTAGATCATGACAAACCTGGTTACATGGAGCACACGAGCCGGTGGTAAGTCAACTCCGTACAACACGTATCGCTTCAGAGCCATATGCCGTGTTCATGTTAAGTGACTTTTAATAAATGCCTTTTAAATGTGCACAATAGTTTAGGAAAAATAATTAATTAATCTCGAAACTATAAAATTTATTTCCAAGCATATAGGTCCGTTGACTTTTTAAATTTGACGTATTATCCAAAGACTAGCCAAAGCTGCATGGATGAGTATAGAACGGCTACCTGCAAAACGTGCATTACCAACCTTTACATGAAGTCATTTTCAAGGTCGTAGTCTATTTTTAAAAGTTCTAGTCTAATTGTTATGAGTTTGAGTGTTTTGGGGAGGGTTATTAAATTTGTTTGAATTTCTATATTTTTATATAGATATTAAATTTGCTTAAATTTTAATGAGGATAGATGAAATTATAAGTTTAAGTTATATAAAATTAGAGTGTTTTGTGTTAAATTATTTATTTATTTAACAAAAAAATATTTAATTAAATTGAGATCAAAAATTTTAAAACAAAAATACAATCATATAAATTAAATGAAAGTTATCGTGGAATTTGTAGTGGGCAAAAAAAATTCAAAAAATCTTGTACTTGCAATGTTTGAATCATGTTTTTCATGGCCGCCAAAAATGGCCGCAATCTTGCAAAACAATTTCAAAAACTTTTGTACATGTAGTGTTTGAATCATGTTTTTGATGGTGGAAATAGATTCAACACCATCAAAAATGTCTGCAGCACCTAAAATTATGAATTTTTGACAACTTTTACAATGATTTACAAAAATCGTTGGCGGAATTTTTCAAAATATATATATAATTTTACCGCAGTTTTTGGGTTCCAAGTTTTGACAACCCATGATATTTTCACATGATATTCGAAACTTATATATATCTATATAAAAAAAATGTTAAAAGAAAATATTTTAATGTTGTGTATAATAAAATATTCAATGTGGGTTATAAAAAAATATTTTACTCTGAATTAATATTGAATTATACTTAAGAAATATTGATAGCAAAAAAACCATTTTAATGTGGGCAATTGAAAAAGATAAGTTTTTATAGTTAAAACATTTGAAGCTTATTATTTTGTAGTTAATCATTTTTAGATATATATGTTTTTTGTTAAAATCAAATAAAAGATTCTTTGGACTTACAAGTTTAAGTTATGTAATCTCTATAGCATTCCAAAATACAATTTAAACAATCAAAAAATGCACATTGTTTATTGTACTCTAAAATAAGTTTGCACTTGAAGAAATTTGATTCCTGTTGGGCTTAGGTTAGATTCGTGCTTAAGATGGATCTATATTGGTTAAATAATAAAATTAATTAATATATAAGTTACACATATATAAAAATCTAACAAGATGCTTAATCATAGAAATTTAGCCACACTTTATAATGGAGATTATTAATTTATAAATAAGTTTTGTTACAATAGGGTTTATCAATACTACATGCCCGTAAAAACATTATTCACTTCATATGACACTTGTTCATATGACATTTTTCTTAAATAATTAATTTAATTAAAGGGACCAAATGAATCTAACTACTTTGAAGATAAATTTCATCTTTTGTTTTACGTATATTACTATAAATATTTAAAATAATTTTGTGGAGATTTATACCATTCATTTAATAATAATAAATAATTAAACTAAAATTTAAGTATTGAGGGGTTTTTGCAATGCATTGCATTAGATATCATTTTTTTGGGGATTCAATTGCGTTGTAAGTCATTCATCTATGACCATTTCCATGAGAGGTAGCTGTAAGTAACTAATTTCTCATGATTTTAGATTAGTCCACTTAGCACTCATTGCATCAGGTAAACTAAAATTATAAAATCTGTGCGAGTATTAGATGGTATGGTGATACACTGTTATGGTACTCTTGTGATTGGTAAAGGTCACCAGTTCAAAACTCCATGGTAAAAAATCTAGTCATTTTAAAGGCTAGTGTATTCCAGCTAGAGTGTGATTCCCAAGTGATTTTGACAACTTAGATACCTCTAGGTCCTAATTTCTCACACCAAAAATTAACCATACAATCATCTCAAAACATAACATAATAAACCATTTCTTTTTGTAAAAATACAATTTTATTTTTTTATAAATATACAGTTTTAATTCTATTACAAAATAAACATATATCTACAAAATTACACAAAACCATTCATAACCCATTCATACTTTGCACGTTACACAACGCCATTTTCAAGCGATTGATACACTGTATGTGTTTCAGGACTATCTGCAACTCCACAGCTTTTTACTGCTTCGATTCTAAGCAAGATAGCATGTGAGAGTTTGAATGACGTGAAAATATGTTAGCCTTAGATTTCTTTTTGGCACAGAGCACCAATTTATGAAGTCTCGAGAAAAGCAGAACGTAATGATTGCAAAAGCAGTTTCCAAACTTCATGATACATTACTCTAAATTTTTAAAATCATTTTACCTGCAAGTATCTCATCCCCGCGGGCCATCGAGTCTGGAAATTTCTTAAATTATACGAAGATTTCAACAGGTTTGGCCGTTCTGAACCGCACATGCAGTTGTGGGAATGAGGATAAAGATTTGGGGTTTCGCCACTAAAGTAAAGTCGAAGCACGCTTTCCAATCTTTACATCAAATTATAAGTGGCGCCCGGAACCATAGAACCATAAACAGGGAATCAGAATCCCTAGGCACATAGTAGAGATTCGTGCAGAGAGCGGTTGGATGTTCATCCGACTGTAATCCCAACGCTACGCTGATCGTCACACGAATTCTTTTTTAATTTCTCAACTTGCGAGCTTGCATTTATGATTGACACTAGTCCAGATGTCAGTGGCTTCTCAATTATTTTTTTGGGTTAATTTGGATTCGTTCCGAGGGCTTCTAGGTCCTCGAATTTTATATTTTTCAATAATTGGGGGCAATGGATTCCCTCATTTGTCATCGAGGTCTATATTATTCAATCATCAGTGCCAGAGTAGTGACAATATTATATAGAGAAGAAGCCAATTCTGGCATTCGGATTGATTATTTTAGTAGATTATCCAAGCAATCCTGCGGGGAGTGCGGTGCAAAGGTGCTAAATTCGAACTACTTAAAGCATCTGGTGCGTCAGGGTTACAGCGCAGAGCACATTTGATTGTGGGTCTGGATCGGTTTTCTTCACAAACCTTGGTTGGTCAAGGCAGTGCAAGATCCGATAAAGAAAATCCTGCCAGTTTGTGCAAGATCCGATTTAGAAACTCCTGTCATTTTGTTCTTTCTGTGTATATCATTTGAGTTTTTTTGCTGTGTTTTTTGTTTTTGTTTTTAGGTTCTGTCCCAAGGAGTGCCTGGCCTTATCCAAAATCTGTGATCTTATGATGTAGAATTTTCTCAATTTTCATTTTGGGTTAAATTTTAATGAACGACCTATGGCAAAGAGTGTCTTAGTGTCTTAATAGTATCCTGTTCATAGTCAATCCAAAAACCTGTGACGCTTTGAGCTAGCATTCTCCCAATTTGTTATTGTTGTTTACAGAAAATTTATTTTGTGTTATTTTGAATTGCTTTTACAATAATAACATCTCTTCTTGCTCTTCTATTGGATTTGGTCACTGAGATGATAGTACAAATTTTTGTTTTTCTTTAACATTAAGATTTAATGAGTGACTTATCTTAAGGGCTGTCTGAACAACATACCCATTCACAAAGCCTGTGAGCTAGACTTCTACCAATTTATTATTGTTGTTTTGGGAAAATCTGTTTTGTGGATTGCTTCTACATTAATAACAGCTTTGTCTTCCTTATTGGATCTGGTACGTGGGATTACAGGGCAAAAGATCTTTGGCAGTGGGTCTGTCTCGTTTTTCTCAGTAAACTTTGGTTTGTTTGCAAGACCAAACCTTTTTTTCGGAAGAACTTTGCCTATCAGTCTAGTTCTCAATTTTGGAGTATCACTATAAAATCTGCTCACCTTCCTCAAAGTGATTCAAAAAATGAAAGGAAGCAAGGCCAACAAGATCCGCCAAATTGTGCGCCTGCGACAGATAGTGAAGAAATGGCAGCAGCTCGCCAGTGCCCACAGGGAAGCTCTGGCGGCCATTAATGGCGTCGGTTACGGAAACCTGAAACGAAAAAGCAACAACTGTCCCGAAGATGTTCCCGCCGGATATTTGGCCGTTTATGTGGGAAAGGAGCTGAAACGGTTCATAATCCCAACGGGTTACCTGAATTATCCCGTCTTTAAGGCCTTGCTGGCGAAGGCCGAGGAGGAATTTGGGTTCAACCACAAGGGAGCCCTCACTCTCCCATGCGACACTGTTGTTTTCGAGCACCTGACATGGATGTTGGGGAAAAATGACGAGACGACCCAGAGCATGAGCCTGGAGCAGCTCAACAGCTTCTACCGCCATGAGGTCGATTGCGTATCATCAGAGGCCAAAGTCATGTACTCCAATCAATTGGGTCTCAGAGCTTCGGCGCAGAAATCCTTCTGTTAATCGCCAAAATCCTGCAAATATGAAGCATATTTCATTAGTTAGATTAACGGTAGGATTAATGGGTCTAAACTGCCTATAGTATTAGAGCTGTTTTTACAAGTGTGCAAACTTGTAGGTTTCGGCACACTTGGAACAGGGTTTTTTTAATAGCAGGCACCGGAAATCTGATGATCACTGTAATAAACACAATATTATCGAGATGTTTAATGGCAAAAATTGCTAATTATTGACAGTGGAGGGAACGTGCGATAATCAATGTATTTGGTATATCGGTTTGTATTTTGTTTTTCTGTGTTGCTATTTTTTCTTTGTTATTATTTTGTATGATTTAATTTGTGTCAGTAAGCAATTATTTTGGAATTGAGTTTTCGGCATTTTAGTTTAATTAATCAATAATTATTTAATTAAATATTAAATGAATGGTAGTAGTTTAATTTCCATAACATATTACATGATATTTTGATTTTTTTAATAGTTTGTATGAATCAAATATTGAAATTTATTTTGAAAATAATTATGTTTTTTAATTAAATTCATTAATTAAAAAAATGTTTTATAAACAAATATTATATAGAATGAGTTAAGTTTTTTTTAAGAATGTGGTATTCATAACATATGGTGTTGTAGATATTGAGAATCTTGTTGCATGTTGTTTTTTTAAAGTGTATATTTATTTAATTTATATAATAATTCCGTTTGGAGTTGTTTTTAGTGTCATTTTTTGGAATTTCCGGTGTATCTGGCAGAAAAATTGAGCTGAAATCTTGATTTGTGTTATTTAAACTCGTTTTTTGACTATATATATAGATTCAGCATCCTCAAAAACCTTAGAGAACTTCCATTGTGCAGGGGTTACCCATCAAACTTGTGATTTCAATAAATTTCTGCCGGATTTTAAAGAAATTAGACCAGGAAAACTGATTGGAAAAACTTCCAAACAATTATCATCATTAATAATAATAATTGCATTAAGAGGTGATTTCCCATCAAATGGAAGAGATATTGTAATGTCCTGTTTTATTATGTTAGCTATATATTTTGATTTTGTAATGTTATTTTAACATTTTGACTAAGTCAAATAAATAAAATGATATAACGAATCTAGATCTATATTTATCGAGTGCCAAAAGAGATAAAATGTCTCCAAACTTTTCCTCAACTTTTACACTGAAAAAAGAGCTTTACACTTTTGATCCTCTAGATAGTTGATCTTATTTTAAATAAAATTATAATTTAATTAGTTATTATGATTTTTTTGAATTTTAGCAACCAAAGATGTATGATAAAGTAAGTGTTTTGATGTTTATTATAGATTGATAACTATGAAACATTTACCAACACTATTTAAATTATATAGTTGTACTAGTTTAAGATAAAAATAATTAAGCTTTGAATTAATCAGAAGGAGTTGCAGCTCACAATCAGACTGCACTCATACAAAGGAGGAGACTCACGCTCACAATCACACACTACATTACATGAATGAAGATTACATATTAAATACTTCACTGAAAAATAGGTAGCTGAAAACAACCTCCTAAACTCTAGGAACAACTCCTAAACTAAGAAGGTACGTTACAACCACATAACCATTTCTCCATTATTTCTAACTCCCCCCTTAATGGAGAAAGGGTTATTTTTCACACCTAACATCCCTCTAAATAACTCAAACTTTATTCGCCCTAGAGGCTTAGTAAAAATGTCGGCTACCTTATCACAAGTATTACAATAATCCACACAAATTTCCTTAGACTGTATCTTTTCTCGTACAAAGTGAAACTGAGTATCAATGTGTTTAGTATTCTTATGGAAAACTGGATTGTATGCAAGTTTTATTGTGCTTTGGTTGTCAGTTTTGATGCTGGTTGCTTCTTTTTGTCCTTCGCCTGTATCACTGAGCAATCTCCTCAACCAAATGGCTTCGCATGTTGCTGCACACAACGCCTGGTACTCTGCTCCACATGATGATAATGCTACAGTACTTTGCTTTTTGCTACTCCACGAAATAACCCCGGATCTAATACTAAATGCATATCCTATGATGGATCTACGATCATCTAGGTTGCCTGCCCAATCTGAATCTGAATAACCTACTAAAGTAACATCAGAAATGTCAGTGTATAAAAGACCATAATTACAAGTACCACTAAGGTACCTCAACACACATTTTGCTGCATTCCAGTGACTATCAAGTGGTCTGGACATAAACTGGCTCAGCACACTAACAAAGTATGCTAGATCAGGCCTAGTTGTCGTGAGATAGATCAGACTTCCGACTAGCTGTCTATACAAAGTAGCATCCACCTGTTTTGTGCCATCGTCACTGCTTAACTTAAGATTCTGCTGCAATGGTGTTGCTGCTGTTTTACACTGTTCCATTCTAAATCTTTCCAACAGGGTTCTGGCATACTTTCCTTGGGTTAGAAAAGTTTGACCAGAATCTTTCCACACCTCCAAACCTAGGCAATAATGAAGATCTCCAAGGTCGTTCATTTCAAATACTTGTGACATTTGCTGCTTGATTTCTTTGATCAAATTATCTGCATTCCCTGTTATTATCATGTCATCCACATACAAAGAAATCAAAATGATTTGCCTCTGTTTATTTATCTTGGTATACAGGTTTGGATCATTGAGGCTCCTACGAAAACCATGCTCAATAAAAAATGAATCAATTTTGTCATACCATGACCTGGGTGCTTGTTTCAAACCATAAAGTGCCTTATGCAATTTACACACTAAATGCTCCTGTCCCTTTTTCACAAAACCAGGAGGCTGTACTAAATAAATTTCTTCCTTTAATTCTCCATTCATAAATGCAAACTTAACATGTAACTGGTGTAGCTTCCATTTATGTTTTGTTGCTAAACAGATTAGCATTCTAATTGTATTTAGTTTAGCTACAGGGGCAAAGGTGTCATCGAAATCTATGCCCTCTTGCTGTGAATAACCCTTTGCTACCAGTCTGGCTTTGAATTTTTCTACACTCCCATCTGCATTTATCTTAGGTTTATACAGCCACTTACAACCTATAGGGGTTTTTCCTTCTGGCAACTCAACTAAGTCCCAAGTATGGTTTTTATATATTGATTCCATTTCTTCATGCATTGCAGCCTTCCATTCATCTGATTTACTAGCTTCTTCATAGTTTGAAGGTTCTACAATGTTTAAAATTTTGGACATTAAAGAATAGCCTTACAATCTTGCAGGTAGTCTAGTCTTCCTACCTGATCTTCTAGGTAAAGGACTTACCTCAACTCTATCTGTTTCAGCACTTCCCGGGCCTGTATTATCACTTATTACACTATATGCTGCTACTTCTTCCTGTTTCTGCTCCTGCTCCTGCTCTTCTTCTTCTTCACTGTTCAGTTCTATCAGCAGTGGAATGTGGCTGTCATTGTTAGAGTCTTCCTTTCCATCTTCAGTCTGTTCATAAAAAACGACATCTCTGCTCACAAAAACTTTATGAGTCACAGGATTATATAACTTGTATGCCTATACTCTATGCCATATCCTACAAATATACATTTCAAGGCTTTGGGGTCTAGCTTTCTCCTATCTTCTTTCGGTATATGAGCAAAAGCTTTAGATCCAAATATTCTTAAATGACCGACTGCTGGCTTGAGTCCAAACAGTGCTTCAAAGGGGGTTTTGAAGCCAAGACTTTTGGTAGGACTCCTATTCTTTAAATAAACAACAGTATTAATGGCTTCTGCCCAAAGACCATTAGAAATACCCTTACCTTGAAGCATACTTCTCGTGCACTCCACAAGGGTCCTGTTCTTGCGTTCCGCTACTCCATTCTGCTGTGGAGTGTGTGGCACTGTGAATTGTTGTATAATCCCATGCTGCTTGCAGAAGTTCATGAACTCACCTAACTTGTATTCTCCCCCTTGGTCTGAGCGGAGAATCTTTATCTTCTTTCCTATTTGGTTCTCTATCATCGATTTGAATTCTTTAAAGTATTGGAAATCTTGACTCTTTTTGCTTAAAAAATACACCCAAGAGAACCTAGTGCAGTCATCTGTAAACAATAGAAAGTAGTATGCACCTCCTAAAGACCTAGTCTGCATAGGTCCACAAATATCTGTATGCACTAGTTCTAGGATGTCTCTTTCTTTTTTGTTAACATGCAAAGGGAATTCATCTCTATGCATCTTCCCTAATGCACATCCATCACATTCCAGTTTGACATTATGTAAAGCAGGAAGACCATCGACCATACCTTTCTTTTTGAGTAAGATGAGATCTTGTAGATTTAGGTGTCCAAATGTCTAGTGCCAGAAATTCTCAACTGTTGATTTTTCTGCAACCATCGCTTGTTGTGGCATGCTCCTTGCATCCAGTCTGTACAAATTTCCCACACGTACTCCAGCTGCAACTATCTCCAATTGACTATCTTGAATGACACATCCATTCTTGAAGAATTTCACCTGCATGTCCTGGTGTGTTATCATAGAGACAGAGATCAAATTCTTTTTAATTCCTGGAACATATAAAACATTTCTGAGATGTTTGATGTCACCACTAGGTAGCTTGACAGGAATATCCCCACATCCTTTGATCTCATAACCACTATCATCTACTAAATAAATCTTTGATCCACATGCAGATTCTTCAAGAAATTCAAAACAATCTCTCTTACTGGTCATGTGCGAGGATGCGCCAGAATCTACATACCATATATTATCCTCGTCTCCTTTTGATGCTGAAAGTGCACAGTTGAATGTGAATAATTGAAGATCATGGATGTGGTCATCCTCTTCTCCAGCAAAACACCCCTGATGTTTCCTTTGTTTGCCTTTTCTTTCATCCGCCTGCCTCTTATAGCGTTCTTTAATCTGGTGGCCAGGCTTCCCACAGTAAAAACATCTCTTAACATAATTATCAGTCATACCTCTGAATGGTCTCTTTTGAAAAGAGCTGGCCCCTTTCTGCTGCTGCTTCTGCGATTGCTGATGCTGATGTTGGTGCTGATGCTGCTTTCCTCTGTATTGTCGCCTCTTTGCCATCAGAGCAAGATCATTGCCCTAAGTCTTTAGATTCTGTCGTCGCTCCTCCTCCTGGAGCAGAATCGTTGTCAGGTCATCAAACGAGGGGGCTTTCTCTCTCACTGACAACCCAGAGATGAATGTATGATATTCATCAGTCATTCTGTTCAGTGTAAGTGTAACCAGATTTGAATCTAATACCTACTCTCCAATGGCTCCCAATTTGTCTTTTAGATCCTTGACTCTAGCCATGAATCCACCAACAGATTCATTCTCATCCATCTTTAATGCAAACAATTTTCCCTTGAGTGCCAGAACACGATTTGTGTTCTGTGTCTCGTACAGATTCTTGATTGTGGTCCATATATCCGTCGCCGACTTGCAATCTCTGATATAGGGGATAATGTTGTCTTTGACAGACATCTTCAGTATGACTTTCGCCTTTGTTTCTCTCTTATCCCAGTCTTGTTCTTGGGCCGATGTTCCAGTTCTCTGCTCATTTCCCAAGACAATCAACCATGCATTCGCACTCTCCAGCAAAGTTTGCATTTTGAACTTCCAGTTAGAAAATTTCGTTCCATCGAGCTTGCCAGACTCGTGGAGGTATAATTCCAAACTGTTGTTCATTTTTGCCCAACTGAACACTTCAATCGGCCACCACCGGGCAAGTCCGATCTGCTACCACCAAACAGATCAGGGACTTCACTGTGCCACCACCGGGCAAGTCCGATCTGCTGCCACCGAACAGATCAGGGACTTCACTATGCCACCACCGGGCAAAACCGATCTGCTACCACCGAACAGATCAACAAGTAAGCTCCAACACGCCACCACCGGGCAAGGGTGATCTGCTTCCACCGAACAGATCAAGGAGCTGCACTGCGCCACCACCGGGAAAAACACCGATCTGCTTCCACCGAGCAGATCACAGAGCTCTGATTCGCCACCACCGGGTAGGTCCGATCACGGAACCCCAACTCGCCACCACCGGGGAGATCCGATTTGCTACCTCTGAGCTGATCAAGGATCCTCAATTCGCCACCACCGGGCAAATCAAATATGCTGCCACCGAGTAGAAATCTCCACGTGCCACCATCGGGCAACTCCGATCTGCAAAAAAAACAAAATTGCAGATTTTCAGAGAGAAAGAGGTTGGATCTATGGCGCTCTGAATAGCTAAAAATCCGCGCCAATTGCGGAAAACAAAAATTCACGAGGTGCACCAAAATTGGCGCGCTTAATAGCCACGGATCCACGCCAATTTTAGTTATAATTTTCTTGGTGCGCTTTTCAGCCCAAAAGTTGTGCCAATGGCGCGCTTTCCAGCCTGAAAGTAGCGCCAATTGCTCCTGGTGCACTTTTTAGCCCCAAACTAGCACCAATGGCGCTCCTGGTGCACTTTTCAGCCCCAAACTAGCACCAACGGTGCTCTTGGTGCACTTTTCAGCCCCAAACTAGCACCAATGGCCCTCCTGGTGCGCTTTTCAGCCCAAAAGTAGCGCCAATTGCTCAACCTTTTCTCCATCTCAGAGATGATCAGTCATTTGAGACCCTTCAATCCAGGTGTTACTGCAGTTCCACCTGATCACACAGATACATTTACAAACTCTCTTACCACTACAGATGTGCAACTAATGATACATCCCAAAAAAAAAATTAAGGCTACCTCTACCCTAAGCTTTGATACCAAGATAAAAATAATTAAGCTTTGAATTAATCAGAAGGAGTTGCAGCTCACAGGTGTGTACATCACCTAGAGACTGCACTCATACAAAGGAGGAGACTCACGCTCACAATCACACACTGCATTACATGAATGAAGATTACATATTAAATACTTGACTGAAAAATAGGTGGTTGAAAACAACCTCCTAAACTCTAGGAACAACTCCTAAACTAAGAAGGTACGTTACAACCACATAACCATTTCTCCATTATTTCTAACTATCATCTTTTTCTCAAATTTTGCACCAAAAAAGGACTTTTGCCCCTTGAGATATTTGATCCATCTATATACCTAAATTAATTGTTATTTTAAATAAAATTATAATTTAATTAATTATTATGATTTTTTTGAATTTTAGTAACTAAAAATATATAATAAAGTGTTTTGATGCTTATCATAAAGTGATGCTTATGGAGCATCTAGCAACCATTTAAATTATGTAGTTTTACTAGTTATAATTTTAATTTTTTTTTGGCTCAAAATTTAGTAAAATGGTTGAAATTGTAAATTATAAATGTAATTATAAAATCTATATCATCTTGGGTCTGGAGTACCTAGAGGCATGGCATCTGGCAAGATTACTCCCTGCCCCCTTACCACCAGCAGGTTATTCCAGTTGACGTGATTTTCCTAGAACAATGGTGATGAGTCAGCCTGCATTCCCTGATAACAGCTACAGATAATTCTCCTCGCCATTCTGCTTCGCTGCTACGGCAGCTATCGTGTCAATCCTGTTTCATGTACATATGACATAAATGTAATATAATGTGAATAATTGTGATTATATGGGCTCTATATAGCTTCTAACTGGACTAGCTCCCATTTTGAAAAAAAAACTATTAAATTATGATAAGTTTTCCCACCTACTGATTTAATAATTAAGTTATGATGAATTTTCCTACTTAAAAAACAAAAATGTATTAACACTTCTTTTATACCAATTTTTTTGGAAAACTAAATCCAGTTATACTATCTTTATTTTATATTGTAGATGCTTAGTTCTCCCGTGGACACTGAAATTTCAGTTTTGTCGTTTCAGACTGTTCATTCATAATATCAGTCAATTAAATTTACAGTAATATAGATTACGTGAATCAGCATATCACAGCGAAGCAAGAGAATCTACGACCTGTTTCAGGTAACTTCGAGACTCCACGTTCTGTGTTACTTGTAAATATTCTTCGTGATGTTATCGAGTACCAGCAACAGCTTCGGCACAAAATTGTGATAGATCCACTGTTTAGAAAGATGTGCACGCCATTATAAAATTTGATCTTTCCACCGATTTAATTATTCAGAACATGGAACCAAAATCATATATATATAGCCACTGATTCAAGCATTCAGAACATGGTAAAATCAACCTAGCTTGCTCACTAGATGATTGACTACATATCTTTAGAACATCTTCGGAACATGGGAAAATCAATCTACCATGTCCACTAGGTGATTGATTACATATCCCAGATAACTATCATGAGATAATCTGTCTGTCAGTGCTCCATCTGCCATTGAATTTCCTACTCTTTATTGAACGATTAGGATTAAAGTGATGAAAAACGCTTAAATGACGAGACATTGATGGGGAAGTGATTATTCCTGTTACCCTTTTGTATAATAATTAATAATATTCATGTTTCTTACCTTTTTAATAATTTTTAGATTTTATTACTAAATTAAATATTAATTAGTGGATGAGATTTCTTTATAGAATAAGGGATTTCTTTCTATTTAATTATTAAAGTCTTAGAAGATGTATATAGTTTACTCTCTTCAATTTCATTAGAATATATTAAATATCCTTTCTCTCTTGAACTTTGTAGAAACAATGTTCTTATACAATGAATTTATTAGTGTTGGTGAACTTCCATATCAAAGGTCTTTGAACAAGGTTTTGAGATCTTAATTATTGTTTCCATGATTGAGAGTGGTTGTATTTCCCGCTCCAAAGTTACCTCCATAACGCCTGGGCACCTTGGATCAACCTCCACCATGATTTTAGTCCTAAAACATTATTTATAATCTTTGGATCATGAATACCAAGACCTCCCACCATTTTGGGAAGAAATAATTTATCCCAATCTACAAGGGCCCATTTTCTTTCCTGCATTTGCATTTCCCATCCCCATAGAAGGGATATGTAGATAATCTTGATGGATTTGAGGATTCCTTTAGGCAACACCAACTCAAAGAGAAGATACACCAGAAGGGCTTGTAAGACTAATTTTAACAAGACTAATATTTTAGGAGAATTAAGAGATATAAAGATCTACAATGTATTTTTTTGGATTTTTCTGGACAAATTCCCTAGAGTGAATAGTTCAAATGGATTTTTCTACTAAAGGTGTCCCATATATTTTATAGGGAGAGAACTATGTTGAAAACCTGAGAATATGGTTAGGTCCCCGTACATTGATAACTTAGTATTAAATAAAGAAATTTGAGATTTACCTACATTAATGGATGCACCTAAGGCCTCCATGAAGTCCTCTAGGATTTGTTTTAGAGCTCTCTCTTCTCTTACTATAGGGACTCCCATTAGAATCATATCATCAACAAACCACTAATGGGAGATGGTAAGATCATCGCCATAGAGTCTTAATCCTTTTATCTTTCCTTCTACCACTACTACCTTTATGGTGTGTCCCAACCCTCTACAACAATAATAAATTTGAATGGTGAGAGAGGGTCACCTTGCTGAATTCCACATGAAGACTTAAATGTTGAGGAAGGAGATACATTTTTCATTGCCAAGAAGAAAGGGATTGCAACCAAATCTCCTACCGATTTAGTCCAACTATTTGAAAAGCCAAAGGTTGTGAAAAAAATGAAGAGATAAGCCTAGCTAAGTTTGTAGAAGGCCTTAGATAGGTCAAACTTAATTAACATTCGTTCATTTTTATAAGTATTTCAATGAATGTAGGACCTCTTGGGATACTTCTATTTTATCCAAGATTTGTTTTCCCTCCACACATTGGAATTAGATTTGGTAGGAACGACTTTAGACAATTTGCAATGAATTTCAAAATAATCTTCTATATCACATGGCATAAGGCTATTAGTTTGAAGTTATCAAGATCCTAGGCCTTATAAAACTTGGTTGCTACTTCTAATATCATGGCATTTAAGGTTGGAAATAAAAATCATGTACTATGGGATTCCTCCACGAAGTCATGGATTTGTCTACCAACAAAGCACCAACAAACTTGGAAAAAAATTGTTTTGAACCCACCCATTCTAACACTTTTTTTTTGGCATGGAAATTATTTCCTCTTGGACTTTGGTATAGGATACCTCTTAGATCAAGGAAGTATTATGAGTTGGTTGAACCAATGTTGGCATGTTTTTCATGATGTTTTTAATTAGTCCGCATAAATTTTGATTTGGTTCAACTAAAAGAAATCCATAATATCTAACCAATTCTTGCTCCACCTCTTTTTTATTTGTGAGTTTTCACCTTGATTCATATTTAAGGAAAAATACCTTATGATGATGTTTGTGTGTGATCATTGATTTATGAAAAAACTTTGTGCTCCTATCCCCTTCTTGAAGCCACTAGATTCTTGATTAAGCCTGACACTTCTTCCGAAATTTTTGCTTCTGACTTGCTTCTCGACAGAAAATGGATCAAGGTTTCAGAATGAGGGTTTTCGGCAAGGGTATAAATGAAAACGAGGACAAGAGATGAATGAGTGAAGTGACAATTCTAGAGTATTGAATTAATGTGAGTTGGCAATGTCGGTGACATCTTCAATGAATTCGAATTTGTATTGGGAGTTTTGTGAAATGATTGGAGACAAATGGCGGTGTTATGGCAAAAATATCTTTCAACCTTAGGTAATTATGGTTGTTAACTGATGGTACAATCATCATAAAATTCATAAATAGATCCTTGAAAATAAATGAAACTACAATATTTTCAGTAGAAAAATGAAGTGCTATAGCTTCTACCCATTTTGTAAGATAATCAGTGCAAACAAGAATGTACCTTTTCTGTCTTGATGGTGGATTGATTAGACCAACAAAATCCAAAGCCATTTTTCAAAAGGCTCAATAGGTAACTGAGGCTATAGAGACATTTCATCAAAGGGAACAAGTTTCCCCATCATTTGACAACTATCACATCTCTTGACATACTCCTTGGCATCCTTAAAAAGGGAAGGCCAATAATATCCTAAGGGAAGAACTTTGTAGGAAGTTCTTTTGTCAGTGAAGTGTCCTCCACATGGATCATCATGAGAAGATTTTAATATCTTTGGTACTTCGTCTTCTCTAACATACCTTTGGATGATTAGTTCTAGCCTTATTTTATACAATTGTTCATTTATCCGTGAATAAGATGAACTAATTTGAATTACCTTCCTTTTTTCTCAAGGAGATAAATATGATGGTAAGTTCCCTGTAGCCAAATAATTAGCAATATCTGCAAACCAGGTGAATTAGTAGATACTGCAAAAAGACATTCATTAGGGAAATTGTCTTTTACAGGTACGTAATTATTATCATTTTGAATTCTAGACAAAAAGTCAGCAACTGTATTTTGTTTCCCAGGTCGATCCAAAATAGTGATGTTAAACTCTTGCAACAACAACAACCATCTTGTAATTATGCCATTAATGATAGGTTATTCATTACGTACCTAATTGCAAAATGAACTGTATGTACAAAATTTTCATAGCCAGTAATGTAATGTCTGAATTTATTGATAGGATGGACAACAACTAAAAACTCCTTTTCTGTTACAGTATAATTTAACTTTGCGGGAGTCAAATTTTTACTGGTGTAATAAATGGCATAAGGAGTTAAACCCTTTTGTCCTAGTACAACTCCTAAAGCTGTGTCTGAAGCATGAGTTGGAATGCGAAAAGGTAATTTACAATTTTGTCCTCTAAGAATGGGTACTTCAAAGATTTTCTCTTTTAATGTTTTAGAGGCATTTTGGCAATCAAAATTCCAATTGAATTTACAGTCTTTTGTGAGCAGTTTGAAAAGTGGAGATACAATTTTTGTAATTTTTTCTATGAATCTTCTATAATAACCAGTGAAACCGAGAAAACTTCTATAAACTCGTTGATAGGTTGGAATTGATAATTTAGAGATAACTTCTACTTTAGATGTGTCCACTCTAATTCAATTTCTTGAAATATGGTGTCCTAAGACAATTCCCTCAGTAAATATCATAAAACATTTTTCATGGCTTAATGAGTGATTTTCCTCTTTACATCTAGTGAGAACTTTTTCCAAGTTTTTAAGAGATTCTTTGAAAGAATTTCCATAAACTAAAAAATTGTCCATATACACTTCCACACAGTTATGAATTAGATAATAAAAAAATGCCTAATACTACTCTTTGGAATGTTGCAAGTGCATTATATCCAAAAGGAAGTACTCGATAAACATAAGTTTCCCATGGGTAGGTAAAGGTAGTTTTACCTTAGTCTTCTTGGAATACCTAGATTTGATTATACCCACTAAAACCATTTAGTAATGAAAAATATTCTTTCCTACCAATGTATCTAAAACCTAATCTATGAACAGAAGTGGAAAGTGATATTTTAAAGCGGCTTTATTCAATTCCCTATAGTCAATACACACTCTCCATTTTCTATTATTTTTAGGAACAATTACTGAGGGTGAAACCCACTGACTGTCTGATATTGGATAGAAGAAATTGGCATTCAACAATTTTTGTAGCTCCTCCTTAACAATTTCCCTTAGATTTGGATACATGATTTTTTGAGGTTGTCTAATTGGTTTGAGATTTTCTTCAATGTAGATATGATGTACAGAAGTATTAGGATCAATTCCCTTCATGTTGGTATATTCCCATGCATGGGCAAAGGAATGTTCTTGTAACATCTTTATTAATTCTTTCTTTTGAAATTCTCCCAAATTATTGTTGATATTCAAAGTTTTTCCTTAAAAGATTTCAATTGTAGAATTGCCAAATTTTTCCAAAGAATGCAAGGATATTTGACGAGATGATAGATATTCAATATTTTATTTTCATGAAAACTCTGACTAGGTTCACAATATGATGAAGATTCATTATTTTCTATTAAATTCAAAATTTGATCTTACTCATCTATTTGTGAAGTAGAAAATATTGGTCTTATATCAATGTCATCATCTATCCATTCTTCATTTTCAACCTCTATTGTTGTTTTTGCAGGTGGATACAATGTGAATTTATTTGTTGATATCCCATTAGAAATGAACATATCACCAGATCTACTACTTATAAAAGAATCTACTGTAGCTAGCCATGGTCTTCCTAGAATCAATGGATGTCCTCCTAAGTTATTCTTGGGTATTAAAATCATAAAATTAACAGGGTATTCCTAAAAATATAAGGATACATATATATCCTCTAATACACCATTAGGTCTAATTACAAATCTATCTGCCAATTGTAACAGTGTAAGTTTATATTGAATATTAGAAAGTTTTAATTGATTCATAGTTTGCTTACTCATGATCTTTATAGTTGCTCCTGGATCAATCAATGTATTTTGGATACCTACACCATTGATGTGTGTTTTCACAATGGTACTTCCTAGATCAAGATATTTCTAAAGTGCTGTCTTACCCATGATGATATCTACAATTTTTCCAACTAGTTGGATTCTTTTGATTTCTTTTATTTTTCTTCTTGGTACTTTTATGCTCAATTACCTAATTATCTTTGCGAAAATTGGTATTTAATTAATGTCTTGTAGCAAAGGAATATTTATGCAAACATTATTTAGTTAGTCTAACATGTCATAATCAGGCAATATAATATGTTTTTCTACCCCTTCATAAATTTTAATCTCTTAGGAAAAGGTGGTTTTGAAACAGATACTAAAGGTTGTTCCATAATAGGAGTTGAGTTATTTGAATGTGTTGGAGTAACTTGTTTATGAGTTTTTCCTTTTTCATTAAGAGACTTCTTTTCTTCAGATATCTTTTCTTTTTCACTTTCTTGAATAATAACTGATGAGGACTTTTTTTTTAATATTCTACTAGATCTAAGTTGAACATTGTTTAGATCCAGTGGAATTATCATGTAACTTTGAAAATTTTGTCCTTCCTTGTTGTAAAGAGGTTGTGAGTTTTTATTATTTGGGAGTGGTTGGGTAGGAAATTAGTTTGGTCTTTGAGGAAATGGTAATGAAAGTTGTGGATTCAAATTGTATGGTTGAGTTTGTTGAATGGACTAAAGATAATGTTGTGGAGGAAAAGTAGGATATGATTGTTGAAATTGTAGAAATTGAGGATATTGAGGATATTGAGGGTACTTTCCATAACAATTTTTCCATCCATGTGACCAAGGTTGTGGCCAATATTACCAAAGCATTGGGGTTGTCCAATTACTTTGTGATGATTGTAAAAATGGTTGAGTGTTAAAGCCTTGAACTGTATTTGGCTGTGGATTCTGTCAAGGTCTTTTAGCAATAAAATAAAGAGGATCTACCTGATTTGGTACTTGTTCTTGATAGACAACTTTAACACCTAGTATTTAGGGACATTCTCTTCTATCATGATTTTCTGCACATATAACAAAAGTTTCTACACTCTTTAGATTAAGAGGACATTCTCTCAAGGCATGTTTCTTTCTACACTTAGGGAAAAAAATGGACAATGCAGCATTTTCAAATTTTTTCTTGTTTTTTATTTTAAAGGTGTCAACTTGTTCACTAAGACTCCCAAAAATATATGCTTTAAAATTATCAAGCAAATTTCCTAATTCTGCTCTACTTACTATCCCAACTATAGATGTATTAATCTTTCATAAAAGAGGATCTCTTGAATTTTTCCCGGTTCTTACTTTTCCTCTTGAAATGTGTATGCATAACTCACAAATTTCTCCTACTGACAATTGAGAAATGTCTCCCTTACCCATTAGATTGAGAAGATCAATCTACTCAACTCTAATGGACTTCAATGAGAGAGCTTTCAAATTTTTCTCATCTAGATTATTCATTTTTGCCTTTTTAACATTATAAGCAACTCTTTCAACGAAGTCTTCAATATTTTCATCCTCTTTCTATACCATTTTAAAGACTTTGTCCTTAATATTATGGGGCACATAGTAGCCCTTATATTTCTCTAAGAATGTAGTTTACATTTGTTCCCATGTTCTTATGGAGTTTATTCCTAATATCACAAACCATTTTAGTGCTGCATCTTTAAGGTTTGTAGGGAATAATATCAACTTTTGAGCATAATGTAGATAATCATATGATCTACACAAGATCTCAAATTCAAAAATAAATGTTTCATGATATTAACTTAGTCCATCAAAGTTTGGAAGGATATAGGGTGAGATATTTTTCATTGTCACAGTTGTATTTTCATCAAGGATAGGAAATCCAAAGGGTTCTAGATTTATATCTCTTCCTGTTCCTCTACCTCTTCCTCCACCTCTTCCACCTCCGCTATTTCATCCTCTTCTTCCTCCAATCCTAGATTGTTCACCATTCAAATTATGTACCTCTCCTTCCCCTTATTCAATCATTGTAGATTCTTTAGAACTAATATAGTGTTTTGGTTCCAAGATTGGGTTTTCAACTTCCTCTAGTTCCTCTAGTTCTTCTATCAATGGTTTGTTAAAATAGGCTTCTTCTTCCTATTCTTCAGTAGGAACTTCCAACTCTTGAGCTAGAAGTTGTTCTCCAGTTGAAGATAGGAAAATTACTCCTATTGTTGGGGATATTGGATCATCTTTTTCTATTATGGCTTCTGTTGATGAAGTTGGTGAATCTATAGGTTGGATTTCAGACCTTAATACCTCACGGAGTTTGTAATTGCATTCCATGGATGGAATTGGAGTTTGTGTGGGTGGTGTGGCATTGCAGAGTTGTCATGGGGTAAGTGATGTTGTTGGAAATAAACTCTTTCCTCTACCTACAAATACCCTTAGAGTCTCTTTCACTATGCATATCATGTTTTTGTTTTTGTTGTTTGTTTTTTTTTTACTATTATCCAAAAATAAATAAAGACTTCTATTTACACTTCCCCAACAACGACACGATGTTTGTCAACTTAATTGTCTAAATTTGATTACATAAATTATCGACCAGAGTTGGTAAACTTGTGAAGTGCAAGTGCACAATATATGTTAGAATCCTTTTTATTAAGTTAGATTTATTAATTAATTGATTTATTAGAAATGTTTCTTTAAGGTTTTTATTCCTATTTCAAAATGAAATTAACATTTCTATCTACTGAAAATAAAAGGATTGTGAATTTAAAGAAATATATCTTATTGGAAAAATGAAACCATCAACAACTCACACTTGTAAAAATAAAAACTAAATTAATTCTCACTTGTTGAATGGAAACTATATTAACTCACACTTGAAAAAATAAACTCACACTTGCATAATGAAAAGTATGTTAACTCACACTTGCAAAAATAAACTCACACTTGTAGAATGAAAACTATATTAACTCACTCTTGCTTCAAAATTGAAAGTTCAAGAAAGTAACTACAAACAAACCACTCTTCTTCTGAAATTAAACTAAGAATACTTTTGAATAAAAATGCTCTGAATCAGTATTATCAAATCAATATAACCTTTTCATTTCCATATTAAGATTCATATATGCTACTTCAGTTAAGGCAAACCACGTGTACACACAACTGTGTGTAATGCAACAAGCGTATATCCAGTAAACTTATGGTTTAGTTAGTTGATATTTAATGAGTGCATCAAAACATTGTTAACCATATGAACAGTAAACAGGAGCAATAAAATAGAACACATCATCACACACAAGAAGCACACATGAACACCATGATGTAAGGTGGAAACCAAATGTGGGTGAAAAACACCTGCTGCAAGTCGTCTCAATCTTCTTTTTAATAAGAAACTTCTTTTTACAATAGTTTTGTATTGGTGCAGTCTTATTCCAGTACACAGGCTTCTACTTGCAGAAGGCTACAACCTTCTCTCATTCTCCAAACTCTCCTGGAAGGGAGCTACAACCCCCTTAGCTCTTGTACTAGTCGATCCATTTACTAGTACGTAGGTGTCAGCCTACTAAAATTCTCCAATCTTTACTCGTTCTCTAGCTGCTACTGGAAGGGAGCTACCACCCGCTTAGCTTTTGTACTAGCTGATGTACGAGTACGTAGGTGTTGACCTACAGAAGGCTAAAACCTTCTCTTTCTTCCTCCAGGTACCACATTTCATAAATTTTCAGACTGGATACTCATGGAACACAACATCATAATCTGAAGGCCACGTTTCATCCAATTTTCATACTAGACCCAACAACAACAATGAAGAACAAAATTAATCATCACTGCAATACACCCATCAACTACACCTACATCATCAATCTCTAAATCACCCAATACTGAAACACTAAAACCCTGTCAACAACACAGTCACTAGAACACAGAATAGACAACAGAACTCTGCAACAATAACTAGATCCAACTGCAACTTCAAATATCATATATCATAATGTATACGCTACTATGACAAACCAAACCAGTGTACATACGCGCTTTCACCAAAGCCAACCCATGTACAGATCTACAAATATTTTCTCATAACTTTGCAGCTGTTCCAGACATCAATCATACCCATATCATAACATTTACAGACCATTAAATGCATCAGTATATAGATCTAGAATAAGCATGATCAAACCATATAGAGATGATTCATTCCAAGCCATTTAGATCCCGATCTATCCTTAGATCTTGTTCTCCATCAACCGCTTAGATTCCTCCTTAGCAAAGGATCATGAGCCCATAACCTGCATACTGGATCTCATACTTCATCAGATATTCAAGACTTTCTCAATCCCTTTTCCTAATGATCTTCTTCTCCTTTTATAGTCTTAGGCCTTACTCAATACCGTGGTCCAAAACCATTGAGAACCAATACTAAGGACCCAATACCTGGGTTCAACACTTCATATGCAATACCAAGGACCAAAAGCATAGGTCTAAATACCACGGACCCAGAATAAGTTTTCCCACATGTACACACTTTTCCATGCATGAAAGTGCATGCAGATGCATACACGACCTTTGATCAACAATCTCACGTGTATACGCATCTTTGTATATAGAGAACCTGCGTGTATACCCTACTTGGTATATAGCGAACCTGCGTATATACGCGACTTGGTACATAGTGAACCTGTGTATAACCTATCTATGTACGCGACTTGGTATATAGTGAACCTGCGTATATACTCATCTTTCTTCATTCTTTGTAGTTTGATCATCAATTCTTTGCTACTGACCTGCTGCACTATAATCTGTCATCTTGCCATCAAGGACAACACTTGTATCATAATAACAACAATCTCCCGCTTTGGACTTGATTGCAAAGCTAACTTGTGATACTGAGAACTGTCATCTGATTCCTTTGAGTTGTCCTACATCCCATGTATTCTGTCACATCTGATATCTCTTCTGTAGATTCATCTAGTTGTATATAAGTGAGTTGTTCTTCTATGAGTGGGTTGCCATCAAG
>APFE031658586.1:21904-42413 GCA_000404065.3 Pinus taeda | reverse complement strand
AATGTAACTAAGTTTGTAGTCGGAATCATGATTGGCCTCTCGAAAATGTCCTTTTGACCAGTGAATTCAATACCAAAACTAAGGATTGTAAGAAGATACATCCTTGAGTTCTCTCCACTGGTGAATGACTAATTAATTAAAAGTATAGGATATCTACTTCTATTTGGCAATAAAACATATTCCTAAGGGATCTTTGATATGACCAATGAGGAAGTTTAATCTAGTTGCCACCGACAATATCGCAATCATAAAACGAAGTCCAAATAGAACATTGCTTGCCCATCCATTCACTATTCCATCTCATTGCTATGAACATATATGCCTCACATTCATTACAAAGCCATAAATTAAATTGTTTAATTTGTAGGGATTCAAGACTAATTTCCAATTAGCATGAGGCCTTATTACGAATGTAAGATCAGTACTTTTCAAGTATAAATTTCTATGATAAAATAGTGACTGCAATTCAGGGTACAAATAGATCTGTTGGGAAACTTGACCAAAAATCACTATTAGAAAATTTCACACGAGTGTTGTGCATAAGAAAATTATCAAGTATCTTAACAACACGATTACAAATAGCACAGGAAGGTAAGGAATACATCAGTTGAATAAGATATTTCCCTTGATATCATGCAAACAACATATCCATACTCTGCCATTGCAGAAATAAGTGTTCAATTTTTCCTTCTTCTCTAAAAATGCAGAGAATGTTACCTCATTTTTAAAAGTTGAGTCACATTTTGTAAATGCCAGACCTGGGATCGATAACACTCTAGAGAGCTCTGTTGAAAGCAATAATCACAAATGTATCAATGACATTCTTTTCTTCTGCCTACAAAGATGAGCACCCCCAATCACACTTGTATGAAGCCACTGATGCGTTGGGTTAAAGGTCCCTCACCAATATACGGCTCTCTAATTCTATTGCTCAAAAGAAACCCAAGAAAACATTGTTCTGACACCACAGGGCGTTTACTATTACCTCCATATTTGCTAAAATTTGCATTTTCTGTTTTACAAACGTTCTGAAGCTAAGTTGTCTTCTCTGAGCATAGATGCAAACGAACCATTTGCAAATGATGAGGAGAATTAGGGATTTAAAAAAATAAATTTGCATGCCTGCTAGTTCCTAAAGAATATCCCAATAACTCCAGCACATATAAAGAGCAAATTCTTTGTAGGAAAAGAAAAGGCAAATCTGTTAAACTTAAATGATCAAATATGTTGGATAAATCTGCCACCAATGACATTGAAACAATACATTTATATTGGTCTCACGAAGAAGCATGAACCTGCCAAGTTCCAACACTAAAATATTTCTTAAAACGTATATATCGAAATGTGTTCATCTCTTTATTGGATGTGTTGTGCATTTGATATTCACGAGTTCTCTTCATGGGCGCACTTCTTCTTTCTTGGCACACACTTAATGTTTGATTCTTGGTGACATGCTTGGATTTTTCAACACCTGGATATTTGCTTGTTGGCTCTCTCGGTGTGCTGGTTGAGATTCAGAAAGTGGAATGACAAAAACCAAAAGTAGAATTGCGTGGGGGTGGTTCCCTGGTGGTGAGCTTCACCAATGCACAATATACACCTAGTAGACTTGAAACCCAAATAAACCATACACCAAATTGACTTGAACAAATTACATATTTCTTGCACATTTATGATCTTCTTAGATTAGCCATTTTCTTGGCTATTTTCGAACTTAGTTTTTACTTGTGTCTCTTCAAATTTTCTCTACAAATAATTGCAGAAACAATTGCCATTTAATGGCCCCTCAAATAGTAGATTCGATGAGCCTTTTACCAAGCGAAATCATACCAATTTCCACGGCTAATTCGTGCTAAAATTTACTGTGTTTTGGTTGCTGCTTCCCCAGCGAAATCGTGCCTTTGTCAATGGCATTTCGTGGCCCTTCAATACAATGATTTTATGGGTTCCTTACCACCAAAAAATGTGTTCCCTTTTGTTGCGACTTGGTTGGTAAATTCACAGCAAAATCATGGATCCAATCCTAGTGAATTTGTCCTCTTTTTACATTGCATTTTGGTGACCAAAAGACCCAGCAAAAACGACCCCCTTGGCTCTGTCAACCATGTCTGCAATTATAAATTTGTGATATTACCTCTCTGACTTTGCATATTACACTTTTTTTCAACCCTCACTAATTTCATCTTACTGGACCCTGGTTGTCCACACATTTGCCTGCGCTCACAACTTAGCCATATTTTCATTCTTGGTTTGAACAAATATCACTGGCGATATGTTTCTCCCACTGTCATTGTTCATTGTAAGCTGTCTTTTTGCATCTGCATTCAAATCTTTCAAGGCAATGTCCCAGCTTATTGTAGAATCCATTGATAGAAAAGAGACACTTACAATCACTATAGGAAAAACGTATCATCATTTGATATATTGATTGATCTAGATTCTATGGGAAGGGGAAGCTGGGTAGAATGTACCAATTTGGCCTGCAGACAAGTAGACCAAGAAAATGTTGGCCTGTAGATAGGCAGACCAAGAAAATGTTATACGGTCTCTACTAGAGCTTTTGAAAAATGTAACAGAATTCCACACTCCCAACGATGAAGATAAGATTTTCCGGTGGTGGTGTATCCATCGTCCAAAAAAGAATATCAGCAATCATCATTTTCTCCATTTCATATCTCTGGCCTGTGATTCATGTGTAGGTAGACCAAGAAAATGTCATACAATCTCTGCCAGAGCTTCTGAAAAATGTAACAGAAATCCACTCCCGACGATGAAGATAAGATTTGCCGGTGGTGGTGTATCCATCGCTCAAAAAAGAATATCAACGATCATCATTTTCTCCATTTCATACCTCTGGCGTGTGATTCATGTTACACATAATTATTCCTGAGTTAAAATTTAGGAACCATTAGTCATACTTAAACCATTATTCATACTTGCAGCTAATTTACCATTAGTTATAGTTCAACTAATTTAGCAGAGTTATAATCAGTGAAGTGAAATTAAATGGTTGACAATGTTTACGGCCATAAAAATAAGTACATGTTATTTGTAATTCTATTTGTAAATCCAAAACAAAAGTGGAGGTTTGCAATTGAGATTATTTGTAAAGCAAGACAAAAGTGGAGGTTTGTAGTCCAGATAATTTGTAATTTGTAACGGAGATAATTTGTAAAGTAGGTTTGTAATCCAGATAATTTGTAAACCGATGACAAAATATGAGGTAGGAAATTGAAAAACAGTTTGGAAACTCTCGATTTTATGGGTTGTATCATATATTCCATGAAAATTATTCACATTCTATCAATAATTTTTATATTTTAAATAATGAAAATTTTAAAATTTACATTTAGAAATAGACCATTAGTTATACTTAAATCATTATTCATACTTGGAGCTAATTTACCATTATTCATAGTTCAGCTAATTTAGCAGAGTTATAATCAGTGAAGTGAAATTAAATGGTTGATAAATGTTTACGGCCATAAAAATAAGTATATGTTATTTGTAATTCAGAGTATTTGTAAATCCAAGACAAAAGTGGAGGTTTGTAATCCAGATAATTTGTAAAGCCACGACCAAAGTGGAGGTTTGTAATCCAGATAATTTGTAATTTGTAATCCAGAAATTTGTAATTCAGAGTAATTGTAAAGCCAAGACAAAAGTTCAGGGATACAAGCACTTTCAAATTGAAATATTTTAAACCATGGTACACTTTCAATGTGAAGGTGATCAAGAGTTTCTAAATAAGAAGATATGGTGAGATTACAATGGATACACAACCCACCTTCATTTTGAAGATGACTTCAACAAATGCTAGAATAATTCCAAATCAAACATTTAGATTGCATATTCCAACCTCTTGATTGAAATTCTTGAATGACAATGAAATCCTTACCATGTCGTTTGCCTTTGGCTTATCAGAAGGATAATCTCCTCCAGAACTTGGCACTGCTGGAATAATTACTATTCTCTGCAAAAGTTTAGATATTTCTCCAGCATTTAGATAATTGATATTTGGGATATTCTCGTGAATTCCATTTTCTAATTCCTTCATTTCATTAATTAGGCTTGTTGATCATATAAGATTGTAGGTATAAGTCCATGTGAAGATACTGCCAATCTAGAAAGCCAATTTGAAACAATAAGAAAATAACAAAGGATACACCCTGCTTGGATTTATCATCTACAGAAGGAAGTAAACTTCTTAAGTGTGGAAATGAGCATATTTGGGTTACTAATAATAAAGAAACATTGTCAATGCTAAGTTTAAAGTCCAGAAAATTAGTTAGAATCATACCGCCATAGAAAGTGAAACATAGGCTGTCCCATTTAGTTTGCAAATGCCAGGCTCTCCAAAAGGACTTTCTCGTTCATGACACAATGCAAGAACAACGATGATAAGAAGATTTCCCATGTTTCCTGTATACAATTAGAATTTGACAACGTTATTCAGGATGCAGTTACTTCTTTTTAAAAATTTGGGATTGTTAATTTAAAAATGTAGTCTGTTTCTCCTTCAGCTAAACTATTTCTGAAAACTAATTAACAGAGACAACTTAATGTGGGTTAAGAATCACGCTGTCTGCTCTTTCGCAGACAAATGAATATAACACAACAAACTATTTTTGAAATAAAAGGAACATTGGATCAATACATCAAAGATCAACCTAGTTTTTAACCTAAATTTCATAACAGAAGAACATGCATTTAGTTGCTCCATTGTCTTTCCTTATGTTACATCTAAAATCAGCTATACTATAAATATTCAAAACTGCACAACCTATGCTATAAATGTTCAAAACTGTACAATGCAACAGATATAAGTACACGTACCTCCACAACAGTTTGCAACAACTATGCCATTTAAATATTCTGGAGGCTTGGTTATTTTAACAATAATCCATCCGAGGATAGCTCCAATGAAAAATGTAAGAAAAACATTGAATGGCATGGACCACCTGAAAAAAGAAAAATGTAGCTAGCTTTAAGGAAGGAAAAAGCAATATAGAAAAAATAGACAGGGCATTTTGAGTAATAATGTGATAAGAAGCAAATGTTAATGAAAATTCTTCTGTTTCAGAAATAAAGGCTACCAGCAAACACTCTCCCATAACCTTTAGAATCTTTGTAATTTTACATGGTTTAATGTGTGTCATGGGAATACCAATAAATTATGACTTCATAGTAAAATCTCCCAGGAATATTAGAAGAAAACGACATCTATTTTCCAAGGAAATGCCCAATTTTCTAGGGATGGCGCCTTTAGAAACTTTGTAAATTTAGATGGTTTAAAAAAGTGGGGCATAGGAATACCAATAAATTATGACTTCATAGTAGAATCTCCAAGGAATATTAGCAGAAAAGTTAACAACATCTATTTTCCAAGGAAATGCCCAATTTTCTAGGCATGGCTAAAGAACAATTTCTACAAGAATTTGATTCAAATTCATCGAGACTTATCCAACTGAAATTGGTAAGTGAAGAAATCGGTAATCAAGTCAACACTTCCAAGATTATTGTACTTGGCTATTTTCCAAGACATTTAACAAAGTGTGTTAAACAGAAAGTTTTCTCTATGACCAATTAAAATAAACTTACTTGGGAAAAAATTGAACTAATGTCTTCTAAATCTCTCTTTTGAGAACTAAACATCAAAAGAATCTTGATTCTCTTGATTCCCCGACAGCCTACAGACCAAGTATTTGAGACAACAACTCAGGGTTAGACCAAGGTCTTTGAGAACCATCTTCTTTTCTTTGTTCAAAATGTTAAAATAGATTTATCCTTTTCCTTATGTCACTTAGAAATTCCATATACTCCGAATGTACCCCTCCAGCCCAAAAGTAATGCATATGGCTAAGTTTCAGGGTATACCTGCAATCAATTTTGCAATAATTTCATTATTCATATATAAGTGTAGGAAATTGGAATTATAAGAAGTTGCCCAATTGATCTTCCATCTTCTAGCCTATTGTTTGAGTCAAATAACCTCTTCTTAGGGCTAGTTTACTATTGTTTTGTTTGTGATGGCCATGATTTTGACAAAAGCAGCAGTACCAACAACTCTCTGTTAGGAAGCTCACTCATTCTTGTAGATATCCTCCCATGAAACTAGTACTTAAGGTTACTCCCTCGAGGGAAGTAAGCTTGATTGAATTTGGATTATATAAGTAACACCCTCATTGTTTTAGTGTGATTTCTTTCCATCTATAATTTTAAAAGTTTTGACATTTTGACATGAGAATATGAAAGCCACAAGGAAAACTAATATCTTTGTGAATTGTAGGACTACATTTTATTTTCAATTTTTTCATTAAAAGTTAAGTCGTCACTACTCCAAGAAACCTATCATAGTTCAATTACCATGTATAATAATGCATCCATAATTGTTTGTTCTATTTCATTTTACAGTTTACTTCATTGCATCATTAATTTAAATTCATCTCAGATCCTTCAAAAAATGTTCTCTGGACAATGACATATTTACTAAGTGGGAGCTGATAAAATCATCTTTGTCTCAACATGAACTATAGCTTCCACATCCCATGTCTATTTATACTTTCTCATAGGTATTTATAGGGAGTCTATACCTACTAACCTGATTATTATATTATTTTCTTTAACTACATAGGGAACCTATTCTATGATTATGTAGGGAGTCTATGCCTACTAACCTGATTATTATATTATTTTCTTTAACTACATAGGAACCTATTCTATGATTATGGCCACATTACATTTGTTATCCAAGGTACATATAATATATTATGAAGTTATTATTTTCCTCATAAACTTTCATCAAGGCTATTTAAGAATTTAAGGAATAATCCACTTATGTGGTCCTGAATGAATTAAACTATTCTGTACTCAATCTATCCTCCCGATTGTTTTCTCTCATCACCATATCTTACTGGCACAAGCACCTCCCTCTCTTTTTTTTATTTCAATTAGTTTTGTTTTCTTTCACAAGTCAATTATGCCTAATTATCTCAGTAAATAGCTGTGTATAGTCTAAAAGGCCAACAACACTATACTAGTTGAAGGTGACATTGCGATTCAAACAACATTAAAATATGCAAAACCAATTCACAGTTAACAACACCAATGGCATTGTAAAAGTTGAAGTTCCTGTATGTTGAACTAATAGGTAGACATCAGTATATTTATGCAGCAGGTTAACCCTTACCTTATTTAAACTTCTCCGAATTTCTTCCGTTAGCACTCCAGCATATTGAGTTGACAGACCAGCCCCAAGACCACTTATGAAAAGAACGTTCATAATGGGCATACATGCCACAGTCAGAAGGTCCTAGAATGCCATCCTGTTTTCTTAGTTCTTTCTCGGGTTTTTAATGAATACTTTGGTCAGTTTTGAGAATCAATGCCTCTATATGCCTTGATTCACTCGCTATAACCCCATAGCAAATGCAAGCCTTTTGTATATTGGGTGAAGCCTCTAGCTAAGACACTGTAAGAAATCCAATAGAAGAGCGAGACAATCCCTGAAAAAAAAGGAAGATTAAGAAACCAAATTTTTCATTGGTTTGAAGAATAAAGAAATGACAAATTCAGTCTTTATAATCTAGAAGTAATAGCAGCAATAGAAAATGTCATAAATTAGATGCCCCTTCAGTTTCTCAGAGACAAACAATTATGCAATTTAGATCAAGGACTAACATTTGCAGACATTTACTTTAAACATTGTTTCCCTGCAGGCTACATCCTTGAGTCAAAGTTAAAATCCAAACAGAGCATACTAGAGCTGAAGCAGGGTTGATTCCCCTATTCCATTCTCTTGGGCTTCTCCTCTAGGGGCCCTGATATCCTTTTATATCTTCTGCCATTATGGCCCCCTGTACCATGTGGAGAGCACCCACCAGCTGGGTATCACGGTCTTAATCAGTTTTGGAACCTAGTGAGCCTCGTTATAAGAATATATAAATATTTTTCTCTGAATTTCAGTAAACCTATTTCTGAGAGCCTTGAAAATCTACAAAGAGCATTGTAGAAGATTGAAGGGGTAGTGGCAGTCAACTGCAACTACCAGCCTAAAGGCAAGACTCAAGAATAAAGAGGCCCGCACATCTCTAATGTGGAAAGTATGAAAGATATAATGTGACAAGACAAAATCGGTATTGTTTATCCCAAATTCAAACAAATGCAGATTTGTCAAGCATGAAGCATATTAGCAGACAACTTAACGATCTATTGAAACCACTATCTTTGTAACTTATAGTGTTGAAATTTGTTGGACTGTCTACTTTGCAATGGTGGAAAATGCATGTAGCAATGCATGGCTTCAGAGCCAAGTGCCGAAAAATTCCTAAGTCATCCAATGCTACATATAGCTGTATAACCCTGAATCTACCTATTTATTGGACAAACCCTAAAAGGCCTTTGGACCTCTTTCACCAGCCATGAACTCGTGACTCTGAACTGTAACTAAATTTAGCAAAAACAAAGCCATGATTTCATGTTTTGAATGCTTTACCTGAATCTTGGCATCTGGCATCAGATATGTCACTCTCCAGCATACCATGAAGCTATCTGCTTTTATTTTCATGCAGAAATCTAGATGATCAGTTTGGTACCCAAAGTACAAGCGGATACAGACTATTTCTCTAAAAATAACCATTCCCTGAAACGCACAAAGAAAATAACCCTCTTTGGCACTAATAGTGTCACAAGGTCTGGAATGTATACTATGGCAGAGTCAATGATGCTAAATTCTACCACAGAGGATACTAGCCTAGGTCTCTATTGAAACATAGAATTGGAAAAAAACTAAAAGCCAAACAAAAACCAAATAGCAAAAAACAATGAAGCCAAACGGAATTTACTATAGAACAAACCTGTAACAGGGCAAAGAAAATCGTCTGCGTAGGAAGGTAATGCTCTAAATTTTTTCAATGAACAACTTCGACTGTCCCAAAGATTGAATGTCAACTCCATTTTATATAATATGATCTGACACTGCCCTAAGCAGGTAAATCGGCGTATAGAGAGCGCCGACATACAACATTGTTCTATGTGCTGGCACTGAACAGAGGATGTGAGATTCCCAGTAGTATGATGCCCCTGGATTCAGTACAGATGGGTGCAATTCAAGCTGTTGTAGGTAGCCAATGTCGAGGTTTGCGTCGTTCTGGTGGGGCGTGAGCTTTGGAATAGAAACGAGTTGCCCTGTGCATTAGTTCTGTAGGAGATGGAAGGTAGCCACGATTAAATTCTTCATGACATCGAGCAGGCCTATGCTGCAAAGAACAATACCGCATCCCTGGTAACTACTCAACATTTAAACAGCCAGGGGGCACAACTGCTCTCCCACGAGAACCCTATGGAATTCGTCTCCCCACCTTCTCGTAATCGTAAGCCCGATCGAAATGTCGTTCCCACGGAGAGCACCAACAAATTTTCCACGCACCGCACTTCAAAGTAAATGGGAGCTGGGAGATGAATAGTTCAGAGGGAGGATTGATCGATGGTTAAAGTTGTTCTCATCGTCTAACATCTAATCGTACGGTGTGCAAGGATGACAAGTAGGCAAAGAGGGGGATGGGTTTCAGAGGGAAACGCCTTACGGCGTAATTAAGGAAATTCGAATTTGAAGTCTTTGTGAGCATGCACATGAGTTGTCCCACTGATTGAGGAATTTATCCTTAATTTCCTCCACTGATTGAGGGAATAAGTACGAGTTCTATAATGAGAGAATCAGTTGACGTTAGTTCTAACTAGTCAAGTCCAGTTAGATTATTTGAACAAGTTGTTAAAATAATAAAATATAGTTTGTTAATGCTTGCATGCATGTGACAACTATTATTTTAGATAACTGAGGATTCACTCATGGATAATTGTTGCATGTTAGTTCTGTCAGAGACCCAGTTGAAATCAGATGTGGGATAGTGTACTATCAGATGCTTAACTATTTCTAGTAAGTAGTTTTTTGCATGGTTGAGGAACTAGTGTTCTCAAGGAATACGTAGTTGGACCATTGGTTGTTTTTGGTATGTTGGACTTGATAGCATATGCTTTTGCTATTATTTCCTACGCAAACTACATAAGGACCATAGGGAAAGCCTATATAAATAGGGCTTAGGTGGTCCATGAGACATATCTTCATATCTTCATAGTTCATTGAGAACTGAATAGCTTGTGGGCTAATTCTTCTTGTATTGTGAATAGGATTTCCACTTGATTGATAATACATGGTTGGGGTTTTATGAGTGCTTTCCCATGGATATATCTTGTGTTATGTGTGATTCTACTTGATGTTTCTCATGAATTCGATTATGCTTTCGCTTAATGTTTTGTAGAAGTAGAACAAGTATTATGCTTTAGGACATTACATATATCGGTTTGTTCTACAGGTGAAATTTCTTCAGTTCATCTACATGCTTCGAGGGAACCCAATGCATTGGTGTGCCACACTGCCTAAAAAATCTATTCATTCTCTTGCTCATCTGGTTGCAGAGATAGACTATTCTTTCAATCACTTTAACCATAAAGCACTCGGTAAAGAAATTCTGAAATTATGAAAAGCACCCAATGGATCCATTGAGCATTTTTACACATGCTTTTGTAATCTTGCATACTGATTCCCCAAAGATGAAATTGATTGGGAATTTCTTGATGGAAGATTCAAGTATCTTCTTTACATATCCGAAAATCTGCAATTCTTGAAATCATTCAGATCCTGCTCAACACACTTTGGCGAAGGAGCTGTGCAATCACATGAAGGCACAGTTGTTGTCATAAGTGATTGTCCACCTTCACCTCATCAGACAACTCCACCACTGCAGAGTGATGTGGGAGATTATGCATACACATCTGTTAAACTGTCACATCCTCCCACCCCACTTGCTCTTGATATCTACAAAAAATTGGCTTGCAAGTAGGTTGGTTGTCACGTGGATTTATTCCCTCAACCTACATTCCCACATTTTGTTGATCCTCCAGATTGTATTGTCTTGTGTTCTTCGATTCCGGACTCATCACCTATTGTGAACGAGGATCAATTTGTCGATGAAGTTGTTGTTATGCTGCTAACCTATGCCATCATTCATGATGAGTGTGTGCGGGAATATAAAAAAGAACCCGTGGTGAAGGATGACTCCCTTCTAGCCGTGCCTCATCCACTTTATCCTGACATCCCTTGTTATTCTGCCACTACTGATTTCCCCTGTGAAAACTTATTTCCGGATGTTTCTACCTATGATCGTTCACAGGACACATTGGATGTTAGTCTGTCATTACATTGCATAGAGGACACATCTTCCTCCGAAAATCCATCCAATCTGTCATCTGTGATTTCTGAAAACATAGAGGGTGAACATCCTTGCTTCTCATCTACCCCTCTGCACAATTCATCAAATCATGAGGATGACAAAAGACATCCTGAATTTTTTGATCTTGGTTGTCGTGATCTATCCACTTCTTCATCTAATCATGGTGTTGATTCAATCATTTTTAATCTATCTAAGACATTTGTCTACGATGATCTCTATGTCGATGAAGTCGAACCCCCCCCCCCCAAACTGTCTAGGCACTTCAGCCCGAGCTGATGGTTATGTCAGGCCCAGGCTGTCTTGAGGTTGGTTTCACTTCTGATCAGGAAATTGTTGAAACATGAAAGGCTCCTCATCACTCTCTGCTTTGCATGGAAGATCAACCAAAAATCTAGATTTTTCTTCCTCCACTCGAACTAGATGATCTCATCGCTCATGCACTAGAGGAATCTTACACACAAGCACACTTGAAAAATGTAAGTGGTCTACCTTTCTCACGTTTGCTTGGATGTCACAGTCAAGAGGATGCATACACTCAACATTTGCATGCAGTGTAGCACAACACCATGGCAAGTCCACAGAGTGCATCTCAATCGCTCTCACTTACTTCTTTTTTATGGATGCACTTAAGCTCGGAGTGTGTTTGTCTTCATCATTATATATTTCATGCTTATTGGTTTGTGTAACTGCAAGGTTCATGAACCATGCCTTCACCAACTTGGGTTGACCAATGTGCCAATGGCTGCATTGGAAATGTCACTTTGCGTGATCAGGCCCATGCACTATTAGCTTAGGAGTAGGAGTAGTGTTTGCTTTGTTTGCTTGCATGCATGTTTGCTTCTTTCTTTGTGTGTTTGCTTGCTTGCTTGTTTGTTTGCTTACTCTCTTTGCATGTACATTTGCTTCTGCTTCTTGCTTTTCTTTTTGTTTTGTTTGCTTGTTTATATCTGTAAGTTAGTTTGGCATGGACCGTGTGTGACTCTTAAAACAAGCTAGGTGAAGTACAAGAGGACTTGTGCAACTATCAATACTTGGTTATCTATCGACATGCATCTGTATGAAAAACTTGTTGTCTTTAGTCCATGATACATCAATGGAAAATACGTACTGTTCGGAGTAAACCTTGGGTGAAAAAGCAACATTTGTGCACTCACTAGTATCACCTACTCTAGTCAGCTGTTTTTAAGTTAATCCTTGTTAGCTCAGTCAAGTAGAGTAAGGTGAGAGGGAAAACCTTAACAAGCACGTTAGAGGTATATATAAACTACTTCTCTGAAGGAACAACCTCTTCCACTCTCAATAAGTTGGGATCCATCTTCCACCTCTGAAATGAATAAGTGTTATGCAGAGTCATGAAAATGAAAAAATGAAAAAGTGAAAATTTTCAAAAAATGAAAAATGAATAAGGCAAAAGAAGAGAAGGGTTTTCTGCGCAGAGAGGTGATGCAAGTAACTCCATCGAGGTACTGACCAAGCTTGCTGGTATTGGAGCAATGCTTGTGTTCCTGCATGACTTCGTCGGGGTACTGTCCAGGCCTGCTGGCAATGGAGCAACACCAGAGACAAAACTAAAACTCTAGTGACTATATTGCTTGTGCACCAATATACCCCTCATCCCCAATCAAAACAACTGTGTTGGATTGGCTTGGAATGTGTGCTGACTGACCAAGGGATTGGCAGATGCTACATCTTACAATCAAGCAAGTGTGAAAAGCAAGACAACCGGAGAACTGAACAATAATTCCAGAGGTGTTAGATTTGTTTTTCACGAACAAGGTCCATTCAGAGAGCTAGAGTTCTACCAGTGTGTCGCCAAGTGTTGTAGTGGCTACAACCACACTCCAATATTTTACCTTAGCTTCATTTTGGAGCCTCCCTACCGACCATCCTTAGTAGCATGTTTTTCACTGTCAAGCACATTAGCTTCAGTTGTTTCATAGAGTCTTGTCAGCCTGTGCATGCAAGTTTATTCCACCCCCTTCATAGGATGATTTCCAGACTTAGTGTTAGTTGTTGGTTGAGAAGCTCCCTCTGGTAATTGTACAATTCTAGAGGGGAACCCGACTTCCCTCCAGAAATTGCACAAACCCAGCTGGACACCCAATTGGGCTCCAGAATTATGAAATTCCTCCTAACAGTCTTCCTCTAAAAAACTACGCAATTCATCTTAGAACAGTTTCTCAGCCTAGAAATTGCGCAATTCTTGGTAGCAGTCACTTGCTACTCCCAAGAATTGCATAATCCCTCTGGGACAACTGACCCAGCAACTAGCAGAAATTGTGAAAATCCATCCAAGTAGCCTGATGGGCTCAGAAATTGCGCAATACAGTCAAACAGGCTTCCTTGAGAAAATTTCGAGGTCTGACCCATGACAATTGTTGAGCCAAAAAATTGTGGAATCCTACAAGACAGTCACCTGTTCCTCTTAGAAATTGTACAATCCCTCTGGGACATCCATCTCTGCTCAACCCAGAAACTACGCAGATTTTCATCCCGGCTCGCAAATCGATGCATGTGCCTTTAGGTTGACCAGTTCTCTCTGGTACCGAGAAAAAGTGAGTTAAATGCATCGACTGCTTCTCCCAAGGTAGCATGCAATGGCATGCATTGATTGAGGGATCTATTTTTAGCAGCTGGAGGTTACATGCAAGGACCATTTTAGAAACCCCCTACTAAGTGTCGTTTTTCCTAGGTTTGTGGCATGTGCATCACAACCTTGATTTTATCAAAAATAATCCACTGGATGTTGCAGAGCTCATTCCCTGCATCGACCTTGTAGCTCTGACATCTCACATTGCATTTAGGAGTCATCGGCACGTTCAACTCAGTTGTTTTGGGGTAAGCCCGCTTTTCATGTCTTGCGTTGCATTTTTGTCGCTTTTTGTGTTTCGCGTTGTGCGAGTGTTGTTTGCTTGGTTTCAGTGAGCGCTTGCCATCGTTTTTATCTATGTTAGCTTATAGAAGCATCATTTCATTTTTCATTTTCATCTCACTATTGTTGCATGCATGACATTGTTCTTACACGGGCGGTCATTATTGCGGCGACTCACTTCACACACATGCATGCTTTCTCGTTTTCTGAATCCTACACTTTTTGTTTGCATGCATGATCATTCACTCTTGTTTCCACTCATCTCATCATGAATTCATACTTCTCATGTTTTCAGTGGCCCGTTGTCTAGTCCAGGATCACTTGGCCCAGAGCATGCCTTGCCCGGTTAGCACTGTTCATTTACGAAAGCGAAGGCTTTGCCTTCCCTCCAAAAATTGTGCAAGTCTAGTGCAGCACTGACCTCCATGCTTGCATTGCACAATTCTTGGAGGCAATGTCCTGTCGATCCTAAAAAATGCGCAATGCAGTTCGCTGGTTCCATGTAACTATTGACTGAAATTGTGCATTGTGCAATTTTGGTACTAAATAGGCCAGGCTGGACTGTACATTGCATAGTTCCAGCAGTCAGTTAGCCTCCTGATAGCCCGAACTGTGCCTTGTGAAATTTTGGCAGTCAGTCTCCTGACCTCCCGATAGAAATTGCACAACCTTCATGATCAATCACACACGTATGTTGTGTAATACCCCTCCCCTTAATAATAAATAATAATATAATAATAAGTAATAAATAATAAAGAATAATAAATACTACAAAATAATAAATAATAATATAAAATAATAAGTAATAATAAATAAATCTCTTAATAATAAATAATAAAAAATAAAAAATCATAAATGTTAAATAATATTAAATAATACTTGTTTTTACATTTATTTATCAGTGCAATTTTTGTGTGTTGTGCCATGATATATCAGTCTGAGAATGCTCAGTAAAGAAGTTGTTATTGTTGATGGGAGAGAATGTTTACAATCACTAGACTTGTCCCCTAAATATAATGAGGTTACGCAATATCACTAATGTCAGTTTTGGGTTGATATTTGGGGTTGTAGAATATTATTTGGAATTGAATAGACACCATATTCATATACAACAAATTTGAAAAAATCCCCTTATGGCTAAAACAAACACAAAACTTAATCTCTATGCCGAGACAAGTAATAAAAATAAAATACCTAGAGTACCTTGCATTCACCATTTGACCTCAAGTTCAAGGACTTCAACAAGTGAAACTTGGAGAAAATTTTAAAATATTGAGGCTGAAACTTAAGGGGTCGAGTTCCAGGAGGATCATGGTAGCAGAGGACTTCCTGTAGAAGATGAACTACTTCAGGTACTTTTTTCTGTTATAATATTGGGATATATGACCAACTAGCTTAAGAGAATCGAAGGATTGAGTATCGAATGTGTCAGAGATATATTATGTCCTGTCATGGCTAAGTGTAGTAGTTATTGTTGTTGAGGTTGATAAGCTTGTGCCACGAGCAGAGGTTGGAGGTATTTATATCTTGTTATACCTTTTCATGTATACTGTCATGACCTTGGTATTGTTGTAACCCTCTCATGATATTGGTCATGGTCATATATCACCTATACACATTATTGCAAAGATATATTGCGATGTATTATCAAAAGAATTATATCTTTACAATGAGTTATATGTTGCTGAGATGTTGGATAAGCAAAAAGGGCTTATACTATAGTGAGTTACAGTTGCTATATAACATTGTGTATAATTTCAGTAGCCTGGTATATGTTGTTCAATAATGAAGTATTTGAAATGCCTCATAAACCAACACAATAGTACCTCAATGGACACGATATAGACTAGAAAACTAGGCATAACAATAGACCTTTCGAAAGAGGGGTCATGAAAGCACTGAAGCATGAGGCAGCATTGCTCTTTGTCCACAGAAAGAGGATCAAGCTCACCTTGACCAGATATAGGTGATGGGCAATTTCAGAATACTACTGTCACAACCTCCAATCACACCTAGAAAATATGCACAGCAAGCAGAGAAGGAATAAATCCCTCCCCTTTGTTGTCAAATGGAACAATGGAATTTTCCGGAACGTGCATAGCCATGGCCGCAAGCTTACAATCTAACTAAATAATGTGAAATGCTGATTGGGGGTTGGGTTTCTGTACACATGTAGACAATTTTATGTCTTATCCAAGAAATCATTATGGCTAAAATGTATTCTAATTTAAGGGTTTTGATATGGTGTTGCCTTCGCAGGTGCACTTGCAGGCGAGCCATCTTATTAATAAAAGGATTTTATTTTGTGTTTTTGGGAGGGATAACATTCCCAGTCATCCGATTCGGTTCTGGGTCGGGTGGCGGTGTATCTTCTTATTATGGTGTGGAATATTTCTTTGATGGTTTGATTTCTCAAATTTCCTTAGAGTAATTATTTAATAGCCATAAGAATCTCAAGATAAACTTGCTTAAATAGATATTAAAAAAAACACAAAATTTCAATTTATCTTTAAAAATCATGAATCTATAGAATTAATATTGGTGATGAATAAATTTTCTTTCAAAATTCAAGTACCTTCTTAGCACAATAATGCCACCAATATTCTTAAGCTTTAGTCATTCAAATTTGGATTTTACATTGAGACAATTCTCTAAGATTTATTCTGACATCATTATTACCTTCTAACTCATGTTTTCCATGGTTTTATACTACAAAATTTGTGATTGTTGATAATTTATGGTAATTTATGGTTTAAGTATTGTGATTATTGATAATTTATGATAAAATATATCTTATTAAATTCATAAACTCTAATCATAACTTATTAGCCTTATTATTATTAGACTCTGATAATAATTATTATTGAGTACGTTGGTTCTTATTTTATGGGATGAATCTTGATATTGAGTTATAATAGTATTTCTCGTACAAGGTCTCTATATCAATAATTTATTTTACAGTTCATCAACTTTCTTTTCATTACATTTTGATAACTAATTTGGATTTGGTAGACTGATATACTTGTTAAACTAGTTACAACCAACTTTTTCTTTAAAATCATTACAAAAGTCTGATATTAAATTATGGAAGTGAGACCTGAAATTCCAGGGGTACCACCATTTATTTTGGAAGACCAACTGAAAATGTTTCGCTGGTATAAGTTTGCTGCACTCATTAGTTCCTCATTGGTTTTCTCATGCATCATTATAGACAACAGATTCTTTGGTTCTCTGCTCTCATTAGAATCTCATTACATTGAAAAACCACTATCTCATTTTCTTGAGTTGTTTGTGCTTGCATTCTCTTGTCATTTTCTAAACGCTATTTCATAAAATGAAAAGTGCTATAATCAACTACAATGGTTCTCTCCATTACAACCATATAACAAAGCGAAATTCTAAATGAGTCACCTAATTAAAGGTATATAGTTTTGTTATGACTCATCAATTCATTGGAAAAGTATATAATCTTGTAATCTTGGATGGTGATAATCTACCCATAATTGACTATGTATAATTCTCTAAAAGATTGCACTATTGATATGGTATGCTGGCATGTTTTTTGTAACAAATCTTTAATGTTGGTGTAACTACTCACCACCGGTTCATTTTACAACACAGTTTACATAGCACTTGAAGTATTTGGATAATTGAAGTGTCACCAATTAAAGTTCTCTAAAATAGTGAAACCTCTTCCACTTCACAATGGATAAACTCTGATATCTTATTACGTTTAGATTATCATTGTTCACTAGCATCTGTTCATTATTTTATGTTCAATGTTGATCATACTATTCACAAATTGGGTTGGATTTATGTTCTCATTGTCCTTTAGCGATAACAGTTGCTTGACATTTCTCTGGTCTATTATTGCAAGAACACAACTCTCTCAATATGATCTTCTAATAAATTTCATTTTGCATTACAATTTCCATTCAGATTACATGTATCTGCTCATTAACTATTTATATCATTTGTATATTAAACATCATCAAGCTACCATTGAAGTCCCCTTCATTCTTGAGTGAAGATATATATATATATATATATATAAACCACAAGATGGTATATTTTAATCTCATAGGCAAATCGTATAGATTTGGATTTCAGTTCAAATGTTGAGTATAATGTTACATGAGGTTTTGTAATTCAAGGTTAAATGCATATAGTGGATAACGTTTCTATGGAGAAATGGAAAGGAGAAACTAAAATTTTTGAAAAAGGATGATAACTGATGATAGTTCATGTGATTATGGCCAACTTGGATCAGATGTTTAAGTTGGTAGAGAAGAAGTATCACAACAGGGACAAGAAATCAGTAAGAAGAAACAACCTATTTTTGAACATAATGGAAGAGTTTGGTATAATCATAACTTCGTACTCTATAAGGTCTATCTAAGGATGATGCACATAAAGAAGAAAATATTGGCAATCAACTAGTGAATTTGAAAAATCAGGGTAATAATGAAGCTTATTTTAAGGAACCTGTAAGGTATGATAAAATAGAATGATTGGAGAAGATAGCTATGTGCATAACAACATCTATAACAATGGGAGAGCCGCATTGTAAATTTTTCCATAGGTGACTAACTAGATAAATGAATTATGGATAAAAAGATGAAGGATCAAGAGATTTTATTATATTGATAACCAGATTATACTTGGTAGCTATCTTAATGTTGCTAGAAATTTTATAAGGATATCTTGAGAAGGATTGTGTACATAGTGACAAAAGAAGTGAAAGTCAATTAATAGAGGTTGTACTTGACTAATTGTTTCATGAGTAGGACTTCCCATAAAGTTAAAAGAGGTTTTTCCATATAACACCTCACATTTAAATTTTTCATGGATAATGATGGTAGTAGTGTTTCCATCTATTTTAAAATCTAAAATAATGATACTATTTAATAAGAAAGAGTCTTTTTGATAAAGTAATCAAATGGTATTGAGATACGAACTTGACAAACTCGACAAGATAAGAAAATATTTGTGTGGATGAAGTGCTAATTGTTAAGTAAGTTAACATGGATCAACAAAACCTCATACAAGTAAATTAAGCATGATGCAATAATGTTTATATATGGAATTGCATATAGCAGTATTGGAATTAGTAAGCTAAAGGGTAAATGAATGTAAATCAAGTAATTTTAATAGATGATATCTTAAACAATGAATTCCACCAGAATTTTCTTAGGGGAAGGAAGAATATATAATGAGAGATTAAGACCCAAGATGATGAGGCTAATTTAACGATGTACTTAGATGATTATATCGTTGGTGTAAATGATCAACTACCTAGTAGAAAGAAGTGGAAATGATTATTGAAAAGTAATTGACAACTTGATGAAAACATATTGACGATGTTTCATGACATCATGGTAATGATGCACATATGCTTCTTATCCTTATGATGATAGTGAGATACATAGGTATTATGATGTTGTGACAAGGTCTATTGACATATTCATTTACTACGTGATGATAGGTATTTAATGTTAAATACTCATGATGGATATGATATGCATAATGTGGCATAGGAATTATGATGCTATAATATGAGCTTTATTGATGATCTAACTTATGATGGTATTTCATGAGGTGAAGCATGCGATAGTTGCGTACAAATTTATGACATGCATGAGCATGCAGTTCGTTATTATTCATAATGTTGCGATTAACATTGATGAATGTTCTCATGATGACATGCAAGACTTGGCATGTGGATTATTTCCTATGATACTATGATGGTATGGTTAATGCATTGGTTGCATGTTGGGGTGTGATGATTCAGAAGACTCCACAAATGGGCAGAGAGGGTCGGTTTATTTGATGATCTCATGCGAGCCCATACGCACGAGGGAGAATAAGTAACACCATATGGGCTGGGGACAAAACTCAATCAACACTACATATGCCAGTGGTTCCTTTGTCTTGTGTATAGCTCTTGATGGATAGCTCTTGAAGAGCTATAGGACCATCTTGAGGAGACCAAGTGCCTGATGTTCTAGGCTAGGTGCTTGTTATTGGATTGGGATGCCGAAGTCTGGAAGGATGTAAAGGACTTTGATGCCTCGGGTTGTGCACCTTGGTAGTTGTGGAGGGAGTGGGCCAGCCTTGCGAGATGCCTGGGGTCATTGAGTACCGGACTAGATGCCTGCCTTGGGGCAGATGAGGTCTGAGTTAGGCGCGAGCCTTGGGGCCAGCCTTGGACTAGGATATAGACCAGGTCAGGCTTATGCCTGGTGCCGAAAGTGGGAAAAAGGACAGAGATTCCTTGAGATTTCGCGGGGTGTTGGGGACTTTTGATACCTGCTGGTTATACTAGTTCAGCAAAGGGTGTTGGCAACAT